>JACXGJ010000277.1:0-144859 GCA_016801105.1 Esox niger
ATATATATATATATATATATATATATATATATATATATATATATATATATATATATATATATACACACATTATGAATAATTATTTATAAATACTAGAATACAGCCCTGGAAAAAATTAAGAGACCACTGCACCATTTTTTTCCATGTGAAAAGGAAGGTTTTGAATGAGGAACAGAAGGGTTCAAATCAAGAGACCACAGCAAATTGAATGCTTCTGTTTCTCACTCAAAACTTTCCTTTTCAACTTGTTGGAAAGGAAAGAGAAAGGTGCAGTGGTCTTTTAATTTTTTCCGGGGCTGTATATATTTATATTGTAAAAGATTGCAAAGTATTTTATATCCCTCAGTCCACCATAGAAAACCAAAAAAATATATAATTTATAATATCACATGATTATAGAGCACAACATGTCATGTGCAACATGTTGGGGTTTGGCATTAAAATGCAAATGAGCAACAAAAAAAAAGTTATTAAATAGAGTAGTGGATCTTTGATGTTGTAGGCACAAAAAAAATCCCTTGTCTTGGAGTCCTTTTTAACAATTTAGCTCCACTACACATGGAGCTAAATTGCCAGGCCAAAAGCACTGTATCAATGATGTTCTACCTGTTACACCAGAACGTACCCTAAAAATATAAATGAATCTTCATAGGTTTTGTACTCTATGTACGTGTTATACTGTTGCAAGATAAAATAAAAAATGTAAAAACTTTGGCAATTATTGAGCTTGGACATGACGAAATATGGAAAGTGAAGCAATTTTTGAAGCAGATTTTTTTAAACAGATTTTGTTAGATCCAATTTGCAATTCAGGCCATTCTTCATCCCAGCAACTCCCAGTGGACATGGGACAGTCAATGTTGAGATGTGTTTTCCTAAACAAGTTCCACTCTATTCGCTCAGCCAGGAAGTTTAGATCACAACCACCAGTATTTAACCTCTTTTGAGCTCACAGAAGCCCAATCTGCCACAGCATCCAGTGGCGGATCTCACTGTATAGACAGTATTCAAATATCTGCCAGTCAAATTAATTTTGTTGTTGTTGAAAGGAAATCAGTCGGTTGCTTTTCTTGTTCAAATGCATAATGTATTAAATAATCATTACTGGGGGCAATGGGGATCATTTATTGAAAATAAACCTTGATGAATCAAAAAGGTTTTCCAGTAGAAATATGCTGCATTTCATGGTGAGGGGCTAAATTGAATCATACTCTGAGGGAATATGGTATACTCAGGAATTCAATTTTCTGGTCATTAAAAAGCAATCCACAAAAAGGCAACACTAATCAAAAATTGTTGGATAATTTCAACTCACTGAAGCTTTGAGAATCCGTTTGAATATCTAAGTGCTGGGCTGAGTCATGTGAGAGTTGGGAGGGAAAACCAATCTTCTGAGTCCATGCAGTAACTTGCATAAAACTATCCCTGTGATTGGTACAGCAATTAATATATTGCCTATAGAGGCTTTCAGTTTCAGAAACATGGAAAACATGTCAAAGAGATCTATCATTTGCAAACAACCTATTTTGCTGTTATAAACAACCAAGAAATCAGAAGATCACTATCTGGGCCAAAAATAATTGAAGCAAGTGTGTTACAGTAGGTCTACTGTAGCCAGAAACAAAATCTGCACAAAAAATCTGGAAGGGAACTCAACCACACTATCTACAACTTTTGCAAGTTATGTATGGGGTAATCACTTTTTATTGGGTATCATTAGCTGACAGTAAATTTAAATTAAAGATACCACTGAGTAGTTGCCAGTGCTGTGTTCATCATACACAATGGTGTGCATGTATTTCAATGCTCTAAATTGAGCTGAGACACACCAATTAACATTCAGTACGCAACCCTGTTTCTGCAAAAGTAGGAATGTGAGTGGATTAAATCTTACAGATAATTAAGTTGTTCAGTCAGCGTCTTAAATTTAAAGCAACGGTTACTGCCAGATAGCAAAAGTCAACCGTTTTAAATACCCAATTAGTTATATACACTTTATCTGTTATGTCGCAATTTTTACCATCAAACCATTTGTTAAATTACTCAATTCATGCAAAGTGTAATTCAAGCATAGGTTAAATCATTATCTTTCCCACTGTGGCAATCCACAAAAAAAGTGTGACCATGTGGATCAATGGTCTCCTTTTTTCACAAAATGGGCCATATTAGTAAAATGAGACCCAGCCGTTATCTGTGTTTACATTTCCAGCAGGGTCATTCCCTCTGCTCTGTGTGCAGAAGAATAGAAAGTAGTTCTCGTCAACCCATATTTCCAGGAAAACAATACAATATGTTTCTCACAGTTAGACTTTTCATATACGGGACATACAGACCTCTAGTCCCCGTAAAACCGCTGGCGCTACATTATGTTGTCAACGGAATGACATAAATTTATTACAATTGTTTGGTGTGTAATACCATACTTTCTTGAGATTCAGAGTACTTCATGCTAAATAATGTAATTACTTTATACAGAAAGTTTCAGCATAGTTTTAATCATCAGATATTATGGTAATATGGTTTCAGACTAGCAACTTGAACATAGCAAATCCATTTTGGCACGCAACGTTTGCTGAAAACAAAAGTTAAGTTTATGTCAACAGAGAAAGCTTGTTGCTCATTCTTTCAGTAAATAGCCCATTATTTTGATTCTAAACTTCTCTATCTAATCTAATATAATCATTTATATAGACATAGCTGGAAAGTAAATCTGTCATGTCCTGGCATGTCAGGCCTGGAATCTAAATCTCTCTCTCCTTCATTTGGTGCACGGACACCTGTTTGTTGTTATTGCACTAAACTGTGTTCCTAATCACGAGCCCTATCTATGGTCCTCCTTCCCTGGTCTATGTTGTCAGCCATTGTTTGGTT
Organism: Esox niger; assembly: GCA_016801105.1. Taxonomy (NCBI): domain Eukaryota; kingdom Metazoa; phylum Chordata; class Actinopteri; order Esociformes; family Esocidae; genus Esox; species Esox niger. The sequence goes on from JACXGJ010000277.1 coordinate 2,872, forward strand.
CTTGTTAAACAAGAACCAGCTTAACAAAGAACATCAATGTCCATGGAATTTGCTTAATGTCAGCAATCAAGATTAAAGAGTTACTAGTCATTTCTAGCTTGCTATCACTAGTTATTCACATGGGCAAATGCATTTTTTCACAGTTGACATGCAATGTCAACAACAAATGGAAAACAAACTTAATCTTTACATACGTGTCAATTAATGTACAGTTTAATTTTATTTTACCCAAATATCTACCTAAATGATGGCCAATACCGAGGGAGAGGTGTGCTCCAGCTGTGTTTTGTACTGTATATGCATAGAAGCAAGCTGCAGGCTTGTCCCCTAACTGAGAGAGAAATGTTTCAAAATAATATTGTCAATAACTCTGTACTCATGATGCTCTAAAAGGAACAGGCTGACAAAAAGGGGAGTTTACTACAATGTGTGTTGGTGTTTTCCCTGGGTGTGCTACACATGCTTGTAAAAGAACCCTGGTTTGGTAAGGAATTTATCACAGATCAGGAACACCACAGAATGAAACCCATAAGGATTCTGTTTCTCTAATGCTCCTGTATCTCACGCCAGATAACTTCAAACAGTGAACATAAAATAACATCTGACATTTCCGCAACCGCATGAAACAAAAACAGTTGTTATTCTACCTTACCATTTTCAACCAACCAGGAAGATTGTTGTAATTTATGATTTTACTCCAAATGGTATAATATGATCACAATACAACTGACCTAATGTTTTTTTTGCAAAACATTGGTTCATATTAGATTTGTTTGCATTGATATTGGAATAACTATGGTATGAAACAGTTCATAGCACTGTTTCACAATAAAGTTACTTGAGAATGACTGACAGCTCAAACAGTACTTAAAGTAAAATCGCGATATTTTTTCCACCATATTGTATCGTTGTTCTGATCTCTAGAATTGATGTTTATTTATTTATTCTGTTGTCGACATCCGTCTTTTAAAAAAAGTATTCCTCAAAATGCTAGCGCCAAAGCGATCGTGACTTTTTACGTTAAAATATTGTTTCTGTGTTTGGTGATACGAGGTTAGAAACGTCCTTCAAAGCGCTAATGATGTCGAGGTGAGTAGGAAATTAGCTGTGGTTATACGTTTGTGTTGTCCATACTTGCTGTTAAATGTAGGTAAACATCTCTTAGATGACAACAGCAACCATGTTGTGTTAACTTTATAGACAAGCACATCAGCTGTGGAGCTCAAATGGTTGTTGGATGGAAAGCGTTGCGGTAGCTGTGTAGCCGGCTGACTAGATTCTTGTTTTCCCGCGTTACTATCGAGTTAGATGCTTTTCTCAATATTCGTAGATATGTCTAGAAAATCCGTGCGTATATTCATCACAATGAAGGTATCTAACCTAGGCTTGCCACCCGTCCTGTATAATACAATATCGTCCCGTACTGATGCACTGTCCCTTACAGAATCAATACGAGACGTGATTTGTTTATTTACACAAGGCTACCGTTTTCATGTAGCCTTTGCTTGTTGCACTGGAAAAATTCAAAGGCCAAAATATGGAAAAGAGTTCTAAAAAATTAGAAGATTGCTTGTTTCTGTTGTTGTTAGTTTTGAGATATTACATTGTTTTTAACACAATACTGTTTTTTGTACTGCGTTCATATAGTTTTGTGAAAAGGGGACTTTTTGACTGCATCCAAGAGAAAAATTATATTCTCCTTCAGCAGGACCATGGGGTTTATTTTGCTACTAGAGTTTATGATTAGGCAAACAAATCGGCCACAGATGTTCCCGTAGAATTATGACTCCAATATACAATGACCTTCAATGACCAGCATATAAATACTATACATTTCAGAGGAATGTTGTTATGAACCATGATTTCAGCTTGGATTGACACGAAAAATTATAAATCCAAAAGAGTTACATGAAACAGTGGAGAAGTATTTAATCAGAACAGAATGACAGACAAGTTTTCAGTCACTGAACGTTATCGTTGCACTGGTTACGAAGACTCAAACGGTCTTATCTTGTGTTAGCACAAGATAAGACCCTGCGCACGGACGAGCTGTGTGTGTTTGTTTGAGAGAAATTTAACCAATATCCCACTTGGTGGAAAGTCAAGTAACTTTTATTTATATAGCACATTTAAAAACAACTGGAGGTGACCCAAAGTGGAGTCAATGGATTAACATCTGCCTCAAAACAGGTATACGTGCAGGCACTAGAACAAGCGTTTTGGGCGGGCTTTTGATGGCCATTGATGGGCACATTTGTCCTACTTACCCACATAGAATAGTAGGTAAAGCACGACGTACGGAAAACAAATTATCTTTGCATGCAAGGCTTGCTGGGGCTATATAGTAGCGAAATACATAGCTGTCAATAAAATTTGAAATGTGTAAATATAAAATTCTGATCCGTAATTAACGTTAATATTTGTAAATGTAAGTCAGCACTTGTAAATGTAAAGCAACAGATTTGTGTTTTATTTTTTAAATATGTTTTTACATATTCATTCATTCATCGTCAACCGCTTATCCTGCGTACAGTGTCGCGGCGGGCTGGAGCCAATCCCAGCCGACATCGGGCGAAAGCCAGGGTACACCCAGGACAGGCCGCCAGCCCATCACAGGGCCACACACAGAAAAACAACCAGTCACACTCACATTTCAAAATGTTGTTGTTCTTTTTTTATTAGGGGTTGCCCATGGGGATTAGCTAAAGATTGTCCTTTCAAGTATATAGCCTAATATTATTTGAGGTTTTCTTCAGCACTTCTGTAAGCATCGTTATTCACTTGTGATATTGTAACAGGTGTGCCGTGATACATATCGTATCGCAAAGTACTTACCAACACCCATCCCTATTAAATAGACGTAGAAAAGAACCTTCAGAGTATTACATTTAGGTAATCTCAAACGGACCATGCCAAGTGATTTCATCTCCAGCCTCATTGTAAAATAAGTAGTGATATGTACTTTTCGTCCCTCATATGATAATTAGTGAAATAAATGAGGCTAACAGATTTTCATATCCCTTTATCATTCCACTCAGCTATGTGCTCCATTTCCTCTGTTCCCTGCCCAGACAACTGATTCGCCCTCTCTATTAACCCACGTTCCTTTATGTTTGTCAAAACGACCTACAGCTAATTCCAATCAAGTACAATCCTGGCAGTTTAATAAGGGGAAGCTGTATTAAAAACAACAAGGGAAGTGGAAACCTGGAGTATTTTTCCTTCACCGACCCACACTCTCTTCTCTCTCTCCTCAGGAGTAGCTCGCTGTCGTTTTCAGACCCTAGTCATCATCCCATTCAGCAATTACAGTGAACGTACGGCGAGTGACGCCTCATCTGTTCCCGTCACTGTGCCCTGACATTGTGGTGAAAAACAGGGGTGTTTACTGAGAAGGGGGTGCCATTTACCAGGGTAAATATGCGCGTTCTGGTCCACTGACGGGTTGATGGTTGTAGTGAAATAGCGGAGGGATCTGATATATGGCCGGATCTAGCGAGAGGTGTGACCAAGGTTGCTTCCATCACTCATTCTGCTAATCTTTTCCACCCACAGGAAAAACAAATGACTAGGTAGAAGCTGATAGAGTTGGGCACTGACGGTCTGTCTGTCCTGCATCTTCATCCTGCTCCTGTGATGCGAGTCAGTCTCTCTCTTCTTTGTAGCACACTGGCATTTTGAGAAAGGTGAAACATGAATGCAATCGTGTGGCACTGTTGAGACAATGTGCACAATAGCAATTTAACTAGCAGTTAATCCACTTAAACCACTCATCCGAAGTGCACTCATCAGGAGTAAACTGTGAAGTACTACAGTTGCTTGTCCTAAGAATCAGAAGGCAATACATTAATAAAACGAGATTCTTGTCACAAAGATCAATTCACCCTTGAGGGCCAGGATTTGTTCATGTTTGAGGGCCAGAATTTGTTCAGCATTGAACTGAAAATATTGTATGAAACGTTTAGGAATTGCTACCATTTCATACACATTAGTTTCTTCTGTCCAAAGAAGGATGTTCCAGAACTGGGCTGGCTTTTTTAGATGTTTTTTGGCAAAGTCAAATTTTTCTATTCTTGAGGCTTATGAATAGTTTGCACATTGTGGTGAACCCTCTGTATTTGCTCTCCTGAAGTCTTCTCTTCATGGCAGACTTGGATAATGATGTGCCTACCTCCCGGAGAGTGTTCTTCGCTGGGCTGGATGTTGTGAAGGGGTTTTTCTTGGAAAGAGTCCTGCGATCATCCACCACTGTTGTCTTCCGTGGACAACCAGGCCTTTTCGTGTTGCAGAGCTCACCAGTGTGATCTTTTTTTCTCAGAATGTACCAAACTGTTGTTGATTTGGCCACGCCTCATGTTCAGCTATCTCTCTGATAATATTTGGCCTGCTGACAAAGGATAGCCTGTTTCATTTGCATTGAGAACTCCTTTGACCGTATGTTGTGGGTTCACAGCAACAACTTTCAAATGTGAATGCCACACCTGGAATCAACTCCAAGAAATAATGAAGTAATAGCCAACACCTGTCCATGAAACAGCTTTTAAGTCAATTGTCCAGTTATCTTTGGTCCCTTGAAAAAGTGGGGGCTGCAGATAAAGAGCTGTAATTCCTAAACCCTTCCTCCAATTTGGATGTGAATGCTCTCTGATTAAGGCTGAGAGGCTGAACTTTAAGCCCAATTTCATTATTTAACTGTGACTTGAACATATTTGGGTGAAAAGCCCAACAACTTATGTCAGTGTCCAATTATTTCCGGACCGAACTGTATATGTGCATAAACCTGTAACAACATGCACTAAGGATGCAGACAGTAAGAACCTGGCAAGATATAAACTGTATTGAGTCAAATGAACTACTACTGTAATCCTACAGGGCAAAAACATGCAGTCATCTTGAATAAAATTAGAGGCTATTTGCACCTTTCCATTATTAACTCTTGAAATTTCTAACACAGCCTCCTGGGAGGTGGCCCAGTAAGCCTCCAACAGCCTCAGGCAAATTTTCCTTAAGTTGTCAATGGGAATAAAGGAGCCAGATAAAGTATACACCATAACTGATTCACACTATAGTCCAGACCTGAACCATACTGTGTTCTGATAGCTTCTTTTAATGCTGGCCTAGCAATCACATTTTTAGCAGCTATAAATAATTAATTAGGATGCCAGTCTAGTTCACACTGGCTTGTGTCAGTTTTTGCCTTTCTGTAGTGTGAATCAGTCAACAATGAATCTGTTACTCAACAGTGCAGGCTTTTCTTGAAAACACAAAAGTCCTTGTAGGATTCCAGAACTAGAGTAGCAGCACAGTGTATTATGGGTACTGTGAATTTAGCCTGTTATTGCCGCAAACATTTTATCGATCCTATATGAAGCCAGCAACTTTATCAAAGGATTTTTTTTTTTATTACATTTTGATGATGGATGCACCTGTCTGCAGGTGAATAAAAACAAATGTCAACACATTTGAGGCTAGAAATCTTCCCTTGAATGTCAATGATCGTATCTTTATGCTAACCACCTACTATGTTATATATTCCCATGTATTAACAATAACAAATATCTTACATATAATGTAGATTTTATTTTCCTAAGTCACTTTTATTCTGTATGTTCACAGTGCTTTAATAGGCTCTTACATACAATGAGGTTGAATCCATTGCGTTGCGTACTAATTCATACATTAGGTATGAATCGCATTAGATCTGGTAACAATGCTAGCTCTTCTCACACATTCCAAAACTGAGAAAAAACTTGATCAGGCGACTATTCTGCTCTGGCACAAAACAGGTACCACAACAATTCACGGGTGTGGGAACGTGGTGGTTGAAACTTCAAATGAAAAATGTGCGCATAAAACATCAGTTGTTTTCTCAAGTGCTAACAGAAAGGCAGCAATGTCCCTTTCCTCTGCATGTTCAATTTCCAGTACGTTCAGTGTAAATTGTCATAAGAAGTAGCACAGATGTCTTAACCAAAGCCTTATAATGATTGCGGAAGTAGCCATCTGGCTTGATTGACTAGCCATGCTAAGTTGGGTCAACCTGACTGAAATGTAATTAGCAGACCTGAACAAAACAAAGGCATCCCCCCTTCTTTACAGCGAGACAGCTTTAAGATCCCTTCAAGCTCATTCATAATGGAAGATCAGGGATGCCAATTGTCCATCACAAATAATCATATGGTAATCGCCTCTCTTCAAAAACCCACTGCACCGAAGACCTCATGTCCTTTCATTCATTTACTCTTAAAAGTCGTCTCTTTACCTCTATGGAAGGACAGAAGGGCGAGAGAGAGAAGGCTAGAGGGAGAGAGAAGGAGAGAGAAAGAGAGAAGGATGGAAAAGGAGTGAAAATGTTAGTCGGCACAAATTAGCTGAAAGACAGTGGGAGAGTGCAAATGATCTTAACTTAGAAAGTGAGAGGAAGAGTCTGAGAGGTGGCGTGTGAGAGGCAACAATCCTTTGCGCTTCAGCAAGTGGTTAATAGGAGAAACCGAGGACCAAATAAAAACACAACAATAAATGCCATGCATAAATAAATGATGAACTAAAACAGTTGGTGATTGGATTTGCTGCTGAGAGAGGGGGAATAAGAGGGAGGAGAAATTGGATGGAAACAAGGCCGAGGGGGGTGGTGGTGGAGGAGGGGGGTTGGCTAACTAATGTAGCTTTAATGAAGCCACTATCAAACGGATCATTCATCATAATGCCGTGGCTCTTCATTTGCAAGACAGTATGGCTGCCGCAGTGCGTTGAAGGAGGCTAGCACATTAGCGATTGCCTTAGCACCACTGCTGGGCCCACCACTCCAAGGCAGGAGGAGGAGGATGCTAATGGCAGAGAAATTGATTTGATCCTAAATCACAGTGTGCATGGTAATTAGGGGGACAGTAGGGGGACAGGGATAGTCAGTACATATCGTAATGAGCTCTCTCTCATGGGGTGTTAAAAGAAGAAGTTCACTTACTTAGGTTACACCAAGCAGGCAGTCACACTTACGGATGAATAGAGAAATTTGAGGAAGGTTGACACAAGCTAGAATGAGATGCTAGCCACCAACAGTGAGATGCGGCAATATTATATATTATAGTGTTATAAGACTGCCCAGTATTACCCGAAATGTGTCTGATGTGGGTGCAGGCTTTTGTTCCAGCCAGGCAGTAACACTACACGTTTTACTAATATTGTAGCATGTTAGACTTCTTATAATATGTTAAATCAGGTGTCTTACCGCTTTAACAGCCAACTGTCCAACACTCAATGTTAAATAATGCAAATATATGACAAAACGCTGTATATACATCATCTTGAATACATAGACTGGTGGATGTGCTCTGCATACTATGCCCATACTATCTACTGGCTTATTTGGAAATATGGAGTGCACGCAGTTGTTTTATACAGTATGATGCAGTACTGCATAAACAGACCACTTATTATAGTGAAAAAAGTTATTTTACCGAGTAATAGACCACAGGCTTTCACCAAATTGATATGAGTTTCATGGTTTGTGTTTCCGGAGGTGGATTTCTGCATTAAATTACTGATGGAAAGACAGAGATAATATTCTACCACAAAACTGAATGTCATTAGCGGTAGAAAATGATGATGATGATGACTCCTTGGGTTTAAACTATGTTTTCACAAATACTGGCACAGATACTGGCCACATTTGTTGGGGTTGATTCTGAAAATGTTCTTCAATACCAATGTATCTACTGAATAAAAAAGTAAGACATTTTTGGGGGTATGTTGATGCATTTTTTAACATGACCGTTTGAAGGGGAGGGCAGGGATACAGGTACGTAAAGGGACATTGGCCGAGCAAGTATGTTTGCCACAGACTTTGAATGGAAGACCGAATGAAGTTGCATTGCTGGGCGATTGGTCTGCCATGTTGCTTGAATTATTTACATGCCAGTCTGAGTCTACTAGTACAGTGTATTGAGAAGATAGGTAAGGTACAACAAGCAGCCAACAAACATGCCCATAGGAATGGATGGCTGAAACACGCCCATTGAAATGGAAGGCTGAAACATGCTCATTGAAATGGAAGGGTGAACCATGCTCATTGAAATGGAAGGCTGAAACATGCTCATTGAAATGGAAAGCTGAACCATGCTCATTGAAATGGAAGGCTGAACCATGCTCATTGGCAGTATTAACATACGCACCAACAAACACTCAACTGATGCGCGCCCAGTGGCAGCACTGACACATAGCACACTGACAGAAAGATGGGTAAAGCACTCCCACTGGCAGTAGTGACATGAACACCCATTAACACAGGTCAAACTGTAAAAAATTAATCTCAGAATCTCATCAGCGGGTGCCTACGGATGGGGGGGACTACAGCATCCCCCGCAAACCTACTTCTCACAGTTATGTTCAGGGAGACTTGGAAGAAGGCCATAGACATGTGAATGGTCTCATTAGGCTACACCACCCGGATTAGCTTACCCAGCAAATTGCTTGGTACAAGATAACGCATGAACGAAGAACACAGAATTTAGAACCTCTGGGAAGGGATTTGACCGACATTAAAGGCTAGAGATCATTCTTAAGAATGATCTGAAGGTTGGGTCAACCAAATAACTGAAATCACACAAGATCAAGTCGACTGCAGCCTATACAATAAATAGCCATATCTCACATACCCGCATAATTTAGAAACATATAGATTTTTTTTTTAGACAAGTCACACTAGAGATAATTAGGCTATTATGTTACACTACGACATTCAAAGATAATTAAGATAGCATGCATCACTACGATGTGATTTTTTTCGTTTGCATCATTCCATAATGATAGCAATATTTAGAATTTTAACCTGTAACCTATTTGTTGTCCAACCGACCTTGCAATGTTTCAGAAAATTGTTACAAAGCCATCTCTAAGGCTCTTGGGCTCCGCCGATCAGAGCCATATTGTACAAACTGAAAAAGTTGACAAAGTAGTGAATCCTCCCAGTATTGGCAGCCAAGAGCATGAAATCATCCAGGAAGCCACAAAGAAGCCTACTCCCTTCCTCAGGCCTCACCTCAGCTATGGGCAGTGTTCATGACCCGCCTCAGACAGACACTGGGCAAAAACAAACACAACATTTCACAATAAAAACTTCATACCTACTGTAAACATCGCACAAAAACCTATTGATGACAGTTTAACGGATCAGGGATGTTTTGCTACAACAACATTACCTGGACACATTCCCATCATTGCAAAAAACACTAATTCTGCTTTGTGACAGAATTTCTCGGGAGAATGTCATGGCATTCATCTGTGAGCTGAAGTTGAATACAGCAAGACAATAATTTGAAACATAATAAAGGCTATATCAGAATGGTTAAAGTACAAGACATTTTGGAAAGTCTCTACCAAAACCCCTGTGAAATGCTGTGACAGGACTTTCAAAATCCTGTACATGTCAAAACTCCTGTGAAATGCTGTTTTCAAAACCCTATACATGTCACTGAGTTACAGCAGTTCTGTATGGAGGAGTGGGTCAAAAATCCTCCACGGCGCTGTGAGAGAAGACAAACACCTTCCAGCTAGCCATGATGTGGTGAGATAATGAAGTTGCATCACTGGTCGATTTGTCTGCCATGTTTTTTAAATTATTTATGCTGATCTGACTGTACTGGTACTGTGTTTTGAAAAGATAGCTAGGGAGCAACAAGCAGCAGACAAACAAATCCAATAGCGAAGTGGATAGATTTTGCTTGGCCGCAAATTAACGTGAAAGATAATTGCCTGAGCGTTATCAACTGGATTCCAAAACAACTCAACATATGAGTTGTCATCAAGAGAGCGCTCTTCATTATGATACAAAAGATGTACAAAAATGAGAGAGCTAAGAAAGCGGGAGACTTTAATTGGCTGATGCCCTCATTGGAGAACGCAGGAAATCAATAAGTAACCGTAAATTCCTCTGGGTTGCAGCACACTACATCGTTGACAATTGGATGTTGCATTCACAGGTGTGACCATCATGAAACAGAAGGCACAATCCAAAAACATGTGCCGTACATTTCATGAATGTAGCAAAGCAATGGAACATTGAACACAGATTGCTTTGTGTGTGTGTGCGTGCGTGTGTGTGTGCGCGTGTGCAGGGGAAGGTGCAAGCATGCATGTGTGTTCACACTTAAACAACACTGCTCAAAGGATATTGGCCGACCTTAACATGGCAATCACAAAAAGCATTACATGTCAGTGGACATTTGTTGTACCCAAATGCATAAAAGACAGTGATTATTTGTGTTTTTCTATTCCTTAAAATAAAACACAGCATGTCTTTAACATAATGCCCTGGTTTTATTATTGATGTTATTATTGCCCAGTGAGGATTTCGCTTATTTGCAGTGCATTAGATCTATTCATGGAATTAGCTCTGTTCCACGTGACTCTTATTGATGGGTAAATAAAGAGAAGCTTTAAGGAGAGACAGAGTGAGTATGTCTCTGTCAGAGTGAGAGAGAGAAACAAAAGCTTTGGTCATACTGGATCAGCAGACCTTGACATAGTGAGGAGTCGCACCACCGCATATAGATTGCAATAGAGCCTGCTCAGCACTCAAACCCCCCTGACATGCAGAAGACACATTTATGTAAAAAAACAGGCAAAAAAGCCACAACTTTATCATTTTTGATCATTTTACAATAAACGGATTGTTTGGAAAGCAAAACACACAAACCAAAAAATGTCCTTCCTAGAAAACGCTCACACTGTCCCGCCAGCATGGTGTTTCTTTGCTGTATGCCTGTCACTCAACCTCTCCCTGCGCTACAGCAGTTAGTTCTTTTCTACAATTTGCGTGCAGACATCTTCTATGGTGGGTCCTAAATGAACATGACTAAGCATCATTAATTGACCAGCTTGTTTTCCCAAGTGATAATTGGCCATGGACCATCAACCCCTTGGGGGTAGACAAGGTACAGTATTACCCTCCAGATTTGTTCGTTTCGGCTGGTCCATTACCCCCTGGTGTGTGTGTGTGTGTGTGTGTGTCTGTCTGTATGTGTGATGTGTGGGTGTGCATCAAAGCATTGGATTATGATGTGTGACAGAATTAATGAACCAGAGAAAACCGTATCTTGCTGGTATTCTAGTAATCAATTAAAGACAATCTGCTTGTCCAAGGGCAAAGTCAGAGGGCAGGCCAATCATGCTATTGTGAACATTACTGTCACCAGCCTTAAACCCGCATGGATTGAACATGTACTGTACTGCATTGCCAGTACCTTCTGATGGTGTTAGTATGTTGCGGATATTACAGTGATAGTGTTGTGTGCCACAAAGAGAGAGTGAAGAAGAGGTAGAGAAAGAGAAGAGAGACAGATAACAAGAAATAGAGGAGACAAAGAGAAGGAGAGAAAACTAGGAAACAGCCGCTAAATCAGAATGGGGTCTAACAGTGACACAGGCCTTAAGCCTGGCTGACACCTGACATGTTTAATCTCCAACCCCGTCACGTCCCTCTTCCACACCACACCTCCTCCCCACCGCCACATTTGCCACCACAGGAATAAAAATGACATTGTGTCAAGATAAGAGAAATAATCCCAAAACCAGAGGCTCCAACATCTGCCGGAAAGAAATACGGGACAAAAAAAAAGCCCAATAAAAATTCCAGAGGCTCAAAAGCGGTAGTCCTTTCCCAACTCAGATCTAGCTGTATCACTGATGCAAAGGCGACCTCAAATCCTTTACAAGCCAATTATAGTTATAAGATGTACTGGGCATGGGGCTAGGGCTGGCCACTCACTCATGAACCGTGCTGCTTAATCCAAAAAGAGGAACTAATAGGAAATGTGAAAATAGAATACACACTTGAGTAAGTTTGGACGGATTTAGGCAGGATTAATGAACTGCCATCTTCACTGTCAATATGTTAGGGAGCACAATCCTTTACTAGCCTCTGTCTGTCACTCAGATACAAACACACACACACACCCAGGGGCACACACACAATCACAGATGCGTCTGTATACACGCAAAAACACATACAGGAAAAACACAAACAGAGGCAGGCAATTGCAGACACACACACAAACACACCAAAAAAAATCAAATGAAATGTCTTTCTTACCTAAATCAGTGCAAGATTGTTTTGGTACAGGTCCATGGCACATGAAAAAGAGGAAATAAGACCGGATTAGGTACAACATGTCAAAGAAAATAACATCTAAAATATCACCAAAATATATTCACAAATTAGATCTCAAAAATGGAATAAAAGTACCATGTCCAACAACAAACGGAACATACTGTACACAATATGTACATAATAAACATTCAGATTCTCTCAATCTCTCTTTCTCTCACACACGCCTACACATCCTCTATCCCAGCCCACCCTCACACATTAAGGTGCCAACATGATTAAAAATGACTAATTTGCCACCCTAATTAAATCTGTGCATTCATCTATTCATCCCCCTTCACTGGAAGCTGTTGCGAATTGACACGGTGCAAGTTCTCCAGACACGCACACCAAAAAGGGCCCGTTGCCCCACCAGTCAGGAAGTCTACTGAGGTCCCTTCCTGCTGCAGAGGCACCGGGCCGCCCCAAGCTAGCTGTTCTGCCCACGGGACCCACACTGCAATCACATCCAGCACAGCAGTCACACTCCACAGGGTTACCGACAGACAGACATAAAGAGAAAGGTCAGAAATGGAGTAGGAGGGTTAGATGGAGGTAGACAAGAAGAAAATGGAACGAAAGAGCTGAAGGGAGAAGGTTGAGGAATGAGAGACGTGTTTAGAGAGAGATAAAGCCAGCAAACTAATGAGACAATCTGCACATAGTCTGCCCCTTTAGACTATTGGGATGTACCCAGAGGAGACTATTACCACACTGTCAGAGCAGAGGGCAAGTCCCAGAACCCAAATGGATGACTAGCTGTGTTAATTCATGTCATGGATAGAGGAAAGGAAAAGGGGAGATAGGGATGCCTGGAAAGCCATTTTTATTCCCTGAAGTCCCACTGTCAGACAGATCTGAATGTATGGATTATAAGATTTAGGGCTTAAAAGGCCATGTACTATTGCAATCTCCACCATGCACAGCCAAATGAGGACTGGCCATAACAAGGAGCCAGATTCATCTTCTCTGCCTAGGTTCCTGCCTTTCTAGGGAAACTCTGTGGTACAACAGCTTATTACTTGCCCTTTGGAGCTGTAGGCACTATATATGTACACATTACTATGTATACATTACATTTATTGATCATAGCGATGCACAGCTAGGTTGCATATATTTTGTTCTCCAAAGGCTAATTTCAAATGATGATGGACTAATTTGATAAACCCCTAACAAAAGGTGAGAAACTGCAGTTGCCTGTGATATTTTGATAATGGCAGAGAAAATGTGTACTGCAGTTGAGCAAGCCTATGCTGAATTGTTTTGGGTGCACTATTCTACTGCACTTTGACCACAATCTGTGATTACATCTGCCCTGGCTAGTCAGGAGAAAATGTTCATGCTCAATTTTTTGGGAGCGGAGACATTTTAAATAAATAAAAAAATTATGTTCTGCTCAACACAGGCTTGTATGGTCATTAAAGAAAGAGTAACCTTAAGGAAAGAGTAACCTTAAAGGTGTAATGAATACAGAGTCAGGAGATGGGATCCAAGCGCAGTTCATTAAACAAAGGCCCAAAAACATAGCGCCGGAGTCATAGTCAAAAGATAGGCAATAGGAATCAGAAACAGCACCAAGGTAGACATCCCGCGGAGGGCAACAGTACAGAAGAGCATTTTCAGGAGACAACATCATTAATCGAGAAGCTAAGTTCCAAAACCAGAGACAAGACAAATACTAAAGAAGGACTGAATGCTCAGAATGCAGAATAGTCAGCCATACCTCACAATTACACAGGGGTATTGAGTTGACATATATAGTGTGGTGCATAGGGATAGAACAGAGAGCGCAGGTGTTCAGAATTCAGGTGACTGTGATCTAGTGCTGTGTTCAGGTGAGTTGGGGCTTGTGCTGTGTCCGGATGCGCTAGGAACAGGCTGGCGGTGTGACCTGCTGGCAGTCCTCACAAAAGGACTTGCAGGAATTATGTACACACTTAATGAATCACAATGAAAGCGTCTTTCATACATATTTAAAAAGAAATACTGGACACCAAACATGATTTAAAGCAGTTGTGATTATTATCAACACTGAATAAAACTTGAATTTGGTTCAGCCAACATTAGCATTTAAACCAAGGAAATAATTATTGACGCATGCTTAACATATATTGATTTTAAACCACATGATTTATAAACAAACATACCATCCAATACAAAGATGGCCTGAAGTCTATGACCGATAAGTACAACTAGAGTCTGTGAATGTCCCCTCGCAATGTCTGTATTGCGGATAAACTCACTTCCTGCTTGTTTCTGTACATTTTTTTGTTTGGGCTATGAAAGGAAACCTCAATTGAATTCAGATCAGGTTATTGTGTAGGCCAGCCATGAACATTACATTATTTCAGCTGGCAAGATGTTCCCATTCTCATCAGAGTTCACCCTGCCACTACTAATCTTCAATGAAGACAAGTGAGCCTGAGTCAATTGGAGACATACACTAATGTTCAACATTTTGAGTCACTTCACAAGAAAAGCCAATTCTGTTCTCCATTAAAACAGTATCAAATTGACCATAATTACAGGCTCTACTCTTTCCAAAAACGACTTTTTATAGAATACACAACAGTGGAGCATTTGCTATATGCATTCAGAGTGTATCTGAGCTTTGAGTTGTAGTTCAATATCTGCTTATAGCAGTGGGGGCCAACATTATTCTGAAATCATAAGGATTCACAGTGGCCCTTGTCATTCCATTCTTTACCATCTCTCTTACACTCCTTCCTCCCCCTCTCTCTTCCCTCCCACTGTTTCGTCTCTCCATTCCTTACCATCTCTCTCGCCCCCCCCTTTCCTCACTCTGTTTCGTCTTTCCAATCCTTACCATCATTCACACTCCCCCCTCTCTCTCTTCCGTCCCTTGGTTTTGTCTCTCTCACACTCCTCCCTCTCTTTGACACTCCTCCCTCTGTTTCATTTTAGATTAGCACATTTCCCCTGTCCAATCTTTTGACCCACCCCTCCTCTCCCGTCTATCGGCTTCTCGTCTCTTCCCCTAAGCTCAGAACCCTCCTGTTTTCTTCCCGATCTCGTGGGGCTGAAGGGGCGGTTATGTTGAGTGGATGGGCGTGCGGCCAGCCCCCATGCCCTCTACTGTAACCATTCCGCCTCTTTGTCTTTCATTTGTAACACACCATCTAGCACAGGGAACATAGTGCCGCTTCACTTGAATTAGCCTGTCAATCCATCACCACACCCTAGCCCCCTAATGTATGCTACATAAGGTATGTGTGGGTTGTCTGTTTGTGTGTGTTTGTAACTGCAGCACCTGCCAAACCTGCACCAACAATAATCCATATTTTATATTCACTGGGAACTTTCCTTTTAGCCATGGTTGCAGGAATAATGAGCAACTCGTCCAGCCTGACATTTTCAAACATGCATGATATTATGTAAATTCCATACCAGTGTGTAATCACATGCTTTTTGTCTCAAATACAGTATACATAAGGGTTTGCTACCCGTATGTCCTAATGCTCTTCATACCTCCGGACTCTCTCTCCATCCTTTGTGTGTATTCCCTCCTGACATGTGCTCCAGCTCTAACAACAATAAGTCAGGTCCCTCTGGTGATAATCCAGCAACGTAAAATACAATGCCTACTAAATGAACACAATACCCATCGCTATATCCTTGTTTGCACAATTGATATTCCTACAGATATGATTCCTCTGTTGCCGGGCCATGTCAGCAGAGCCCTGCCAAGAAGAGAGAATGTCTCTGACTGACTGAATCCTTTTTGTTAAATAGCGTAGTGGTTAGAGAAGCGGACCTGTAAACTATACGTCCCAGGTTTGTCTCTTCACAGGCAAAGCCAAGTAGGCATTATGAATTATTCCATACAGACGAAAACTTTACTGGCTAAACTCTTCAATATCTACTTAGTAAGCCTGAAACAAAACAGATTACGGTCATATTGTGACTGTTTCAGGTGGATTTTCGAAGTACGCATCCGTCCATGCGTTTTGGGTCAGGATGGACACACACATTTGTTGGCTTCAACATACAGTAGTTATGTAATAGTAAGCTGTAAATAATCTGTATACGGTTATAATGCGACTGTTTCTGGCATGGAAAAGTCCATCTTCAGTGTCGCTAGCAATTGTTCAATACTTATGAATATTCCTAGGAAGATAGTAAATACTAGTAAGCCTTACACTGGCTAATAAGATGTTAAAACAGCCAGTGGCAAAAGCCATACAGTTCATCTGCGCTATGGTGGAGGTAAACTTACTAAGAAACATTAGTTTAACACAGTGCTCAATGGTGTCTAGCGACTACTGAAACGTGCAATGCCATAGCTTAGTGGTTAAAGACAGTGCCTCACGTGGAAGAACTAAGTTTGAATCTAGTGAGAGCAATGACATTTATACATTTTATTTCTGGTAGATTCCACAATTTTCTCGTCTTTTCATGATGAAAAAGTTAGGTATTGTCACCTTTATTAAAAGTTATTGCATCAATGTCATTCACGTATGAAAGAAAAAAGAAAAGAGTATGTTGTTATGCCATGAAAGAAGAAAATACATTCTTATCCCATGAAATTAAATAGCTTTGGCAGACTCGCTAGCAATTGCTCAGTTCTTATGACTATTCCAGTTTGAAGATACTAGTAATGCCCATTACTGGCTAATACACTGTTAAAACGTCCAGTGACAAATGCCATACAGTTCATAGATGCTATTTGTGGTGGAGGTAAACTTAGTCAGAAACATTAGTCAGTTTAACTATCAATATCATTCACGAATGGCCAATTAGTTGTTGAAACAGCCAGTGGCAAAATATGATTTGTTCAGGGTAGACATGAGGCTGCACTGACACCTGTCAAATATACAACTCTGTGGTGAAGTGGTTAATGACACAGCCATCCCTGTGGGGCGACCTGTGTTTGAATCTCGAGAGGACAACACTTTCTATTGCAGGCCGGCTGAAATAGGCTTGCCTGTTTTTTTGTTTCCATTTGTCTGTAACATGTGTATGTTCTTAGAATACCTAACTAATAAACCTGAACCATGATGGTCTCAGCTTCAGAGGTAGCAACCAGTACTTAGCTATTAGCACATATGTAACCCTTAATGTATGGCCCAACCTGCTTTTAGGACATCCCACTGCATCAGACTTAATAGCTGGAAACAAAAATACTAAGATTGAGAGGGGGAAAGTGACAGAAAGAGAGAGAACAAAATAAACCTTTCCTCTCTAACAAAGACAAGTAGTTGAGCTTCTCTAAATGAAAGTGAAGGTGGGCAAAAGTGCTGCAATTCATAGTCTTCTTCTATTGTTAAGGCAAACATTATCAGGACCCAAATGGAACTGTACTTTAGTCAACCAAGACAACTGCAGAAGCTGAGTGAGAAGGGTCACCATAGGAAAAGGGTCTTATAGCCTTTAAATACACACCGATCAGCCACAACATCATGACCACTGACAAGAAGTAAATAACTGATCATCTCATTATCATGGTGCCTGTCAGCGGGTGGGATGTATTAGGCAGTGAGTGAACATTCTGTCCTGAAAGTTGATGTGTTAGAATCTGGAAAAATGGGCAAGCGTAAGGATCTGGGTGACTTTGACAAGGGCCAAATTGTGATGGCTAGACGACTGGGTCAGAGCATCTCCAAAAATGCAGCCCTTGTGGGGTGTTCCTGGTCTGCCGTGGTCAGTATCTATCAAAAGTGGTCCAAGGAAGGAAAATTGGTAAACTGGCAACCGGATCATGGGCGGCCAAGGCTCATTGATGCATGTGGGGAGCAAGGGCTGGCCTGTGTGGTCCGATCAAACAGACAAGCTACTGTTGCTCAAATTGCTGAAAAATCGAATGCTGGTACTGATAGAAAGGTGTCAGAACACACAGTGCATCGCGTTTTTTTGCATATGGGGCTGCGTAGCTGCAGACCAGTCAGGGAGCCCATGCTGACCCCTGTAACACTGCTGAAAGCGCCTACAATGGGCACTTGAGCATCAGAGCTGGACGACAGAGCAATAGACAAAGGTGGCCTAGTCTCACAAATCACATTTCCTTTTACGTCACGTGAATGGCCGAGTTTGTGTGCGTCCCTTACCTGGAGAACACATGGCACCAGGATGCACTATGGGAGGAGGCAAGCCGGCAAAGGCAGTGTGAGGCCAGGGGCAATGTTCTTCTGGGAAATCGTATGTCCTGCCATTCATGTGAATGTTTCTTTGACATCTACCACCTACGTGAGCATTGTTGCAAACCATGTGCACCCTTTCATGGCAACTGTATTCACTGATGGCATTGTCCTCTTTCAGCAGGAAAAGCAAAAATGGTTCAGGAATGGTTCAGGAATGGTTGGAGGATGCTTTGGTGATATCGCCAGTCAATATCCTACTTTGAGGCATTGCATATTTATAATAGCCCTCGTGTTCCTTCGTAGCGTGCTGCTCTCATATTACCCAGCTGCATCTTGGCTGAGTCGCTTTTACAGCACATGACCACACTGATGGAAAGTAGAAACAATGGAGACCGGAACCTGAAACATTTATAACTGTTCAACATATTGGTCAGTGTCCAAAACACAACATCTTTCAAAAACAGACATTCCTTCACAACAACTTTGTTAATATAAATTGACCATGATGAATGCTTATCCGACACTAGTCTTAGGAGACTGGCTTCCTGTTACCCAATGATCTTAACCTTTACAAAGTGAAAGGCCGTAAGGAAATAGCGGAAATAAAACATGTAAATACATGGGTCAACGGTATTATGTAATCTCTGAATTCAGGGTGGAGATATGGACCACATGGAAGCGTTTCATGTGCGTCAAAAATGGGAATTAAAAAATGGGAAGTTATAGGACACAAGGGGCAATGTCTGTTGACTGGACTGATTGCATTGCAAGTCAAACCCGTCACTGACAGGCATGGCTGATTAACGAAGAAATTGGGCAGCAGAAGAACTGCCTTTATTGGAATGAAGCAAGGAGACAACACTTTGTTTCTAATCAATATTCATAACCATAACCAAGAAATATACGAACAAATTTTGTTGTTCTGAAATATCCCCAAGCTTGCTGCGAGAAATGTTTAGTTTTGAACACATTTTTGGGAAATTAATATTGCCACCCCTCAACTAAGCAAAAAATGGGTCATTTAATATTAATTAGGTACATTAATCATTCGTGATGCAGGATTTTTTTAAAGTAGCTGTCAGCTTCAACAATTTGAAATAACCCAGCAACTACGTTTGACAATTACTCTGGCTAATGGAAGCCGAGTAAGCTTTGCACAGTCAATGTCTAATGCAGTCCATAACACTTTAAGAGTCTTAAAATGTCTAACAATGACTAACACCATCTGACAGTGTAACATAATCGCACATCTAACAATAGAACAGTCCAGAGCAATCTGAAAAAGTTTAACAGTCTAACAGTCTGACAGCCTACCATAATCTCACAGTCTGAAAGTTAACACAATGTAATACAATCTCATACAGCATGTGACTATGATTAACAAAGAGGAAGTTGTAATTATGGCAGAGAGATGACAGTCAAATAACAAATGGGCTGATCTGTTTGGGTGTTAGTCTAGTATCAAGCTAAAGCCCGATTGATGTAATAATTACTGTACCAGATGAGCAGTGAACAGGGATGAGAAGGGGAAAAGACAATCTATTTAATCTTGATAAAAGATAACATGTTTGGAGTGAGATAAAGAAAGATCCCTGTAACCAGATAAAATCCCGTGGATGACTTCCACATTCTGTCTTTAGATTGTACTGACGTTGTACTGAAGTACTAAATGAAGACAACATGGAGACACATTTGACTTTGGTAACATTGCGTACAGTACACTGGAAAGAATCATCTTTGAAGTTTTGTCCTTAGGTCACATCTCTCATGTCTTATCACTCAAGCTTTCTTTCCTTCCGAAAGGAGATAAATAGGAAAGCTTTCAGAAGTGCTTAGGTTGGCAAAATAAGTCAATTAGTTACGCAGTCGAATAGAGATTCTTCTACATGGAGCTTGTAACGAGGGCCACTGAGGACAAGCGTCAGACAGCTTGTTAAATTAATCCTGTGGGTCTGTTGCAGGGGGAATGAGTCATTCATGTGTCTTGCTTATGTCCTCAACACCATAGGGCAAACTCATAGACATTATAGAAACAGGTGTACATACAAAGCGATGTTAGTTATCAATCCTCGAGGGGCTAGGAAACCCCCAAATTCTTGTTTCCTATCCCCTAGTCTAAACTTAACATTAATTTAAACGTTAAATAACGTGATCATTTTGAATAGACCTAGCAGCAAAACCTAACCAGATCTCCTAAACTTTAGTCACTCCAATGCTAAGCCCAATAGAACCTTTAACAAATTCAGCTTAAAAAAATCAAAGCATAAGAGACCTTTGTTTTTACAAAACTACCATTAACAGGTCCCAATCATGATATATATATACATATATATATATCATATGTATATACACAAATCTAAATCATAACGATTTAGTAATGGTACTAAAACAGTCTACAATGTATCAGTATACAGCAGCAGGGGAGGGGCTTGTACAGTGTGACTTTAGGAAAGATGAAGACAGCAACCAAGTCTGCTGGCCTGGTAAACTGCTTGTTATTTATCTTTTCTGATTACAAACAGTGTATGTCGCCAACTCCAATAAGATTATTAGCTAAATAACAAGCCCACCGCTCTGGTGTTGCAGCGTGTCCTTGCCATTTTAACATTGAATTCAGCCATTTTAATCCCATTTTAAATTGATTAGCCAGATAGGCAATATCCTAACGGGTACCCCACGGAGGCACTAGCGTGAATTTAGTTTAGTGCACAGCTTACATTCACCTTTACCTCCATCACATCTGATTGAGTTGGGGCTGACTAGTGTCTACGACATTTAATAGGGATTTATTTCTCCATGCACTAAATGGAGAGGCATCTAAATGTCTGAAGAGGTTGTTTCCTCCTATTCATCAGAAGCACACTTAATATAAGAAATGCAGAAAAAAAACCTTTTCCTCTGGGTTCAAAAGGTTTATTCCATCCTTTGTGGAGAGAGAATCTAATCTGTGACCCATTTGTGAGATTTTGTTTGTCTCTTCTCCCCGCTTCACCGAAGTAAATTTACCTTAATCTCTGCACTTTAAAATACAATTACTACAGGCGTCAGGCTGCGTTACACTGCACCAAATGAACGAGACCGGCAGAGACAAACACGGAGGTTATTATTACACCGGGGGAAGGGGCAAAGGAAGACAAAGGAAGAGACAAAAGGACAGAGACCAGAGATAAGAGAAAAAAAATACTCAAATACTGTACTAATGTAGACATACAGACCAGTAAATAAGCTGTGGCGTCACTATAGCTCATCACAGATTGATCTCCCTTGCAACTGTTTGTAATCCTGTTTACATTTATAGGGCTGGAGTTCAATAATCAGTCTCTAACACATATGCAATCACAATGCTGGATTCAAATGAAAAAAATAATATATATATATATATATATATATATATATATATATATATATATATATATATATATATATATATATATTATTTTTTTGTTTTGTTGCCTCATAACCTGGAATTAACCTGGATTGTTTGAGGATTTGCATCATGACATTTACAGAACATGCCCACAACTTTGAAGATGTTTTTTTTATTGTGAAGCAAACAATAAGACAAAGTCAGAAAAAGTCAATGTGCAAAACTATTCACACCCCTTAAGTCAATACTTCGTAGAGCCACCTTTTGCAGCAATCACAGCTCCAAGTCTCAATGAGCATGCCACATCTTACCACTGGGATTTTTGCCCATTCCTACTTTGCTCCAGCTCCTTCAAGTTGGATGGTTTGTGCTTGTGAACAGCAATCTTTAAGTCTGACCACAGGTTTTCTATTGGATTGAGGTCTGGGCTTTGACTAGGCCATTCCAACACATTTACATGTTTCCCCTTAAACCACTCAAGTGTTGCTATAGCAGTGTGTTTGGGGTCATTGTCCTGCTGAAATGTGAACCTCTGTCCTAGCCTCAAATCACGCACAGAATGGTACAGGTTTTGCTCAAGAATATCCCTGTATTTAGCATCATCCATCTTTCCCTCAACTCTGACCAGTTTCCCAGTCCCGGCTGCTGAAAACATCCCCACAGCATGATGCTGCCACCACCATGTTTCACTGTGGGGATGGTCTTCTTTGGGTGATGTGATGTGTTGGGTTTGCGCCAGACATAGCGTTTTCTTTTATGGCCGAAAAGTTCAATTTTAGTCTCATCCGACCTCACTCAAATCTTTCCTTTTCTACTTTTTTGGAAAGGAAAGAAATAGGTGCAGTGGTCTCTTTTTTCATAGACCTGTACAAAGAGAGAACAGGAAAGAAGAGAGTTTATTTTCCACAACCAAGCACAGGAACAAAAAACATAATGAACTCAACCTTGCTTTTATAACCATATGGTGACTGTTTCAATTCAAACCCTTGTCTGACCAAGTGAATTTCCTTGGTCAGGAAGTAAAAAACAAACACATCAATTCTTTACAGAGAACGATAGAATGAGGGATGAACAGTTACTATGGTACTGTACAAAGAAAAGATTTGAATGAAGTGTTAAGGAGTTCACTCCCCTCTCTAAAATGTATCAAACTCTGCTGCATACAGGTAGGCAACAGTATATGATTGTGATTGCTCTGGATTCCAAAGAAACATGATATCCCTAGCTACTGCAGTTGATATTTGCTGCTAACATTACGCACAAATGCATGTTTTTATTTTCAGTATTTCTCTATCTTGAAAATGTATAGACTATATGCCTAATCACAGGCAGCATTTAGGAGGAGGACAAAGAGATATGTGAACACAGAGATGTGACTAACATATTTTCTATAAGATTCAGGCTATGAAAGTAATTTGTTAAATCTGAACACAGACACAACTCGCAGTATATAGGGTGTGTTAACACACTTCTGCAACCAAGACACTGACAGGCCTTAAGTTCGTAAATCCATATTTTTCAGTTAAATATTGTTGGTAACAAGGTCTCTCTCAATATGTTCATCCTATTGATTGGGGTCATGAATGGATGTTTACAATGTATCAATGCGCCAACATCACATTAATGTTAAATTGAAATTGAACAGAATCTTCCTATCATCATGCTCAAACGTGTGCAGTTTTAATAACTTCCAACAGCTACAATTATTAACATATCACTGTCACAAACAAAACCGTCAACAATAGGCCTGTAGCAGATGCAGCATACAGCAAACAATAGGCCTGTAGCAGATGCAGCATACAGCAATCCTTTTTAAATATGCAAAATCGCACTTTTCAGTTGTGCTCAAGGCATGCTATTTGAGGGGAGCAGCATTTATTTCGAAGAAATACAGTCTTTCTTGACAAGAAAAACAAACAGAGTAGGCTAATAAGTCCTTCGTTTTCAAGTGGTGTTCAGGTAATAAAAGAGTAAAGCTAGAAAAAGCGACATTCAATAATTTCCCATAACTAGATAACCTAATATAGGGTTGCTCAAACCTCTCTTTGTGCATCCACAGACAATTTACCATATTTGTTTTAATCCTAAACTGGCACAATTAAAATAATAAATCAACTAAACATCAAACCTTTGTCGGGCTGTATCAGGGGTGTGTCCTTAACCCCAAATCATATCATCTATACGGAAGTACGAAAAAACGGGTTAGAAACATGTCTAATGCATAAAGAATATGCAATATCCATTTATAGGCCTCCATGCAATATGTAACAGTGATTGATCATGCAATATGCAGTATCTGATTTAATTAGTAATATTCCTTTTTGTCATCTTTAAAGATAAATAATCTACAGAGTAACCGGATTACATTACTTAACTGTCATAATCTCAAAGAGGTGTTAATGATTATAGGACATGACAATTGAACAGGTAACTAGCAATGGTAACGGATTACAAGTAAACTACCCAGCCCTCTGTATGTGCGTGTTCATGTGTCCTCATGAATGCAGGCATGCCTATGTGTCTGGAGGCCTGTGGCAGTGAGCTCTCATGGCTCAGACCAAAGACATCCATTACATTGGGCTGTTGACGGGTGCGCTCTGCTCCGACACACTCCACTGCCATGTGATACAGCTCTAAGTGAACCAGCTGCTCTGCCTTATTCATGGCTCTCTTACAGCCTTATGCATATTAAAGTGAGCCGGGGCCTGTGTGTGTGTGTGTGTATGTGCCTGTGTCTGCATGTGTTTTATTTTCATAGTCTACTAGCTTCTGTATCTGCATTGTACTGTATTACAATGGGCAAGGCTATTAATCAGGAAAACATAGTGAACAGCTCAATATAGGAATATACTACATCTATTAACAACTGTTCATTAACCATACAAAATGGTCTTTGGAAGATTGTATAGCTGGTTCTTATGAACAAGAAAGGGAACTAGGCAAGCCTAGTTCTGCCATCCCACGATTAGAAGGCATGAATGTTGTTGCCCTGGTCGGATTGGTTCCACAGTTTCCGATGGGTCAGAATGTCTTTAACCACTACTCAATTTAAACAGCTTGCGTTGTTGCACGTGATACGTGTGTAGATACATGGTGTCTGTTGACTTTTGCATGGTCAAACCAATTAGTCGAAACTCCATTGTTATCTACATTCAACCCGTAAGATTAGAAACACTGGTCACCTACGTGGCAATCCAACTTTCCAATCATTACAATATTTACCAATGAGTAGTCAGTCAGTCAGGCACTCACTCACTCATAAAGAGACATTCACTCTTGGAGAAAATAAAATGTTTGGTGTGGAGAGAAGTAAAGGCAAAATAAGACATTTGAGTTCAGCTAAATTCAGGCCAAAAAAAACGACGCAAATACATCTGTCAACATAATGCTACACTATGGTCACACAGTCATACATCTGAAATCTCTTTCCATTTGAAAAGTCTCTACTGGCAAGCAGTTATTGTTTAAACGACAAACACTTACATCTGATTCTACCCAATGAAAACAGACCGAGCAGTGTGTGCTCATCATTTAACAACCTGCTGTACACCTGAACCTCCATTTAAAAAATGAATTATGATTGGTGATTATATGGCTGAGGTGGGGTCAGTTTTAGACAAAGTGAGATCACTTTTTGAGACAGTGTGGTGGCAGTACAATAAATAGATTATTTCATCCCCTAAGTCCCTCAACCTCGCCATTTTGCCTCAAGGGAATCCGGATGTAGTTTTATTGCCATCGTAAGTGCATTAACTATCACATAAATGACTTTCCCGAGATATATTCAGACATATGTGTATATGTTTAGGATGTTGACACTGCATTCCCACATTATGGACAAACGTTTCCCAGTACATTCTGTACACTCATGCTGTACACTCATACTGTACCAACGGCATTACCATGGCTTGCTGCTCCTCTTTCTCACCTCCCACACAACTTCTCTCTCTTCAGATAGCCCAACAGTTAGAGAACAATTCCATCACCCTGCAAAACCAATCACCGCTTCCCATCCTCTCCTCCCTTCCACCATTTTCAAATCCAAGCACGTTGCCAGTATGAGTGGCTGAGACACCACCTAGGGGTTTAGCAGTATCCACTCAATATTTCCTCATCAGAAAACAAGTGACAGACAAACAGGAAGAGGCATTAGCAATAACAGGCCTTGCAAACACATTAACAATTGAAGTGAAATGCACGTGGTCTCAGGTCAGGTTAGGAGAATTATGTGTTGGGTTGATCTGATAATGCACTCAGCACTTCCGAATTGAAACTTGATTAATCAATAGCATTGATGGACCAGCTATTCCTCCTCTCACCTTTCCAAGGTTGGAATGGGAGACTGATAGATAAGAATTGGCATACAAAGCAGTCCTGAAGGATTGCACATCCTGGGCCAACTCAATACAAAGAGGATAGAGGTAGTTTGTGAGGAAAGAAATGCTGTGTGAGTAGAAAGGTGGAAAAAAATACCATGCAGAGGGTGAGAAAATAAAATGTACAAAAAAGTTATTTCTTTTTCACCTAGAGAGAGAGCAAGTATTTAAAAAAGCAAATTCTATTCCAAATTCTATTCCAACTTAACATCAATGCACACAACAACGATGGTGGCTGGATTTTGAATGCTAAATCAATCAAATGAATCATTAATCACATCACTACTGTATGGCTATCTCAGTGTTGAATAAAACCAACTATTAGAAAAACATATCTAAGGCTTGCTTCACCTGTGAGCCAAAACATTATGATCACTCACAATTGAAGCGAATAACGTTGATCATCTCCTAACAAGGACACATGTCAAGGTCTAGGAATATTAAATGGCAAGAGAAAAATCAGCTCTTGTAGTCATGATGAATGCAGGAGAAAAGGGCAAGAGTAAAGACCTAAGACAAATGGTTATGGCCAGATGACTGGGTCAGAGCATCTCTGAAGTGGCTGTCAATGTCTATTTTTGATTCTAGGATTTGCATTTCTATTTGGAGTTGGTTGTTGGCATCTGACAACACCAGGTCCAAAGAATTCTCAAGCTTGCAACCATGATGCAAGAAAAATCGGAATAGATCTTTCGGAGACAGCCAAGACATTAGGAGTGCCAAAATGAACTGTTTTGTACATTAAGAAGAAGGACTGCACTAATTAGCTCAGCAATCATAAATGACCAGCTAGAACAAGAAATGTTCACCATAATGAAGAAAAAAAAGAATAAAGAACTATCCAAAAGATCAGGACTCTCCAGGAGGTAGGTTACCCACCAAAGTTCAAAGATATCAGCAGCCCAAATATAGAGGCTGCATTGCAAGGTTCACAAATATTAGTTAGCTTAAACATTTGTATTATGTTAATATGTCCAATTAGTCCTCCCACCCGAAAAAACAGGAGGGTGGACTATTCATAAAAAGGGCTGTAATTCTTACACGGTTTATGGTTCATGGAAATACCCTAAATTTAAATCTGACAGTCCGCACTTTAATCACTTGTTCAATTAATTAAATGTGCTGGAGTACAGAGCTCAAAAAACAAAGCTTGTGTCACTGTCCAAATACTTATGTACACTGTATATTCTACACATTTGAAGTATTTTGGCGGACCCATAATTAACGTCCCTTTGGACGTGAGCAAAACAAACAAGTCTTTCCCACATTACTTCAAACATACACTTTGTAGTGTGTCTAAAAAGGACGCCAACACCAATACAATTATCAGGTTGAATGACAACCCAGGCATGGAACTCGTTGGAACAAACTAGGCACACCATTCATGAATCTTTAAGAGGAGCTTTTATTTATTAAAGGGATACGAAGCCCCAAGGAACATGTGAAGCCATATCAGCTTTTGTCGGAGGATAAAAAAGTACAGCAATGAAACAGATTGGAAGGAAAAAGAAGGAAAGGAAGAAGATAGTGCCAGAAGACAATTGCCAAAGCTCTCACACAAAGAGGCGATATAAGACTAATTTGTTTGACACCTCAAAGTCTAAAAAACGTATTCCTCCCTGACCACCTACAGCATAGTACTTCAATGAAGGGCACACTACCTGCACTACTGAGAAGTGGACTTCAAATCTCTGTTTGATATGATAACAAAACCAAAAAAACGGCGCTTATTACTTTCAACTAAATATTGATCTTTTGTTCATACAGAACAATTAAGTGGGCAAAACCCTAGAAATGTCTGACCTCGGGTCCTTCAACATAATGTAGTTTAAACACCACTGAGACTGTAGAAAGACTGTAGCCTGTGTATAAACACCGCTGTGTGGGTAGTACGGCAAAAGCTATATGAGAGGTCATATACTGCTCTGTAGAGGGTGACAAGCTCAACTCAGGCAATTTTGACCTATTGGATAGGCATTAAATAATGTGTGTGTGTGTGTGTGTGTGAATACTTCAGATTTATACTCTACATGGTCAAAAGTATGTGGAAATCTGACGATTACACCTCTATGAGCTTGTGGTTATATCCCATTTCAAAACCGTGCCTCTCTTCTATGAAAGCTTTCGACAACTTTTTTGAGTGTCTCTGTGAGAATTTGTGCCCACTCAGCCAGAAGAGCATTCATGAGGTCAGGCACTGATGTTGGACAAGAAAGCATGGTTCCAATGCATTTCAAAAGTGTTCGATGGGGTTGAGGTCGGGGCTCTGAGCAGGCCACTCAAAATATCACTAACTTGACTTCTGGCGAAGGTGGCATCCTATGACAGGGCCACGTTTAAAGTCACTGAGCTCTTCATTATGACCCATTGTACTGCCAATGGTTTTCAAAAGGTGCATTAAATCCAGCACATTTCATGGCTATGTGCTGTATTTTATATACCTGTAAGCAATGGGTGTGGCTGAAACCCCTGACCTCAGCTATTAGTAGAGGTGACCAGATACTTCTGGCCATGTAGTGTATGTATACTGATGAGCCAAAACATCATGACCACTCACAGGTGAAGCGAATGACGTTGATCATCTCCTAACAAGGGCACATGTCAAGGTCGGTAAATAATGTGGTACAATTTTTATAGTCAACGTGTAGAATGCAGGAGCAATATGAAGTATTGAATATCTGCCTAAAGGTTTAGCGTACATTTTGTTAGGATTGTAAGAAAATACATTGTAAATCAGTATGATCATAAAAAAGGACATAGACCAGCCTTGAATAGAAAATCCATCTGAGCTGCAAAATAAAATTGTGTGATTTAGGTCAAGATATTTCTATAAATATTACATTCTGGCATGTGCTATTTAATTGCTGTGTTCTGTCCATCATATTTATGATGGCTGTTTGTGGCCTGGAGCTTCTGTAGTGATTGAAATAACATTTAGTTTTAGTTATTCAGTATTTTAAGTTCTCATTTTACAGCCACAACCCAGGGGGAAAGACAAAGACCCATTAAGCAACACTGTTTCAGTATTTGGGACCACAAGAAGTAAGTGGACCTCCACAATAATACAATTTCTATAAGTTTATGTAATTTTTTATTACACATAAAACATATGCACAAATAAAGAACAGTTAAGCATATGGATTACACATGTGAAAATCTGTTTTCAGAGAGATGAGACTTTTCAATTGAAATCTTGCAGGATACCTATTTCTAGTTTCCCTGACTTCCTATTGGTCACACTGCCTATGCTTGTTATGAGCACTTTTTATTGGGAGGTAATTTTGGGAGGATGAGATGGAACATCCAAAACTCCAGATCGTGATGTTGTACTTTAAAATGTAAAACTAGATTCATATAAGCAAAAAATATGAGTTTGTCATGGTAACAGGGAGTTTTTATGTTCACAGATCGTAATTTCACATGCACTTTTCATGCTTGACATATTACCTGTTTTACGATCACACCAATTTACATTTGGATTTTCCCACAATCTCAAGCATACATATGCTTAACCTTCTGGCAGATATCTAACTCCATAGAGAAACAAGCAGGAGTAAAGACCTGAGCAACTTTGACAAGGGCCAAAATGTTATAGCCAGACAATGGGGTCAGAGCATCTTTGAAACTGCAAGGCTTGTGAGGTGCTCCCAGTCAGCAGTGGTGAGTACCTACCGACAGTGGAGGGTCCAAGGAGAGACAAACCACAAACTGACGACCGGGTGTTGGGCAAGAAAAGCTCATTGACGTGCGAGGGCAACAAACGCTATCCTGTCTGGTCTGAACCAATAGAAAGTCTACTGTGGCAGATATCACAGAATCACTTTTGATGTGTGGCTTCTTTCAGCAGGATAATGTGCCCTGCCACACTGCACACATTGTTTGGGAATGGTTTGAATAAACATGATGAAGAGTTCAAGGTGTTGCCATGGCCTACAAATTCTCCAGATCTCAATCCGACTGAGCATCTGTGGGACGTGCTGGCTACAGACCTCGTGGAACGTGACTTGAAGGATTTGCTGCTAATATTTTGGTGCCAGATACAACAGGACACCTTCAGAGGTCTTGTAGAGTCCATGCCTTGCCAGGTCTGCGCTGTTTGGTGACAAAAAGCATATTATGCAGGTGGTCATAATGTGTGACTCATCAGTGAATATGTAATATATGCATGTGTGCATGATGCTTGGGTCCAGTCTGGGATATGGTGACCCACTTTGAGTAACTGATGAAGGTTGAAAAATAGGACCTGTGCATACCCCTGAAACCAGGTTAACTGAGTTCTATGGTAAATAAAGATAATTCCACCATTTTATACCAATGATCGAATATAGAAAGTAAACATTTGAAGATGTGGTTCAGCAGACCTCCCTGGAAAAACTACCTCACCCATTTGACCTTGGAAACACTTAAGCCTGTAGTCATTAAAGACTAATTTGAACAGGTCAAGTTTAAGTCATTTACTGCATTGTCATTGTTGCTGTTCAATAACTGCCATCCTGATTGTTATAACTTTTATTTGTTGCCATGAAATCTCTCTTGTTTTTCACCACAGCTTAAATGTGCTAACTGACTTAATGAACCAGGCAGAATTGGCCATGGCCAACTAGCTGAGAAGATAATCATGTATGGTATACCCAGATACCAGCCAATACAGATTACCTCTCAAAAATCCAAAGCATCCAAGCCCCAGTTCACCAGGATGTGCCTCAAGGAAAAATAACTACATCACCAAACGGCATGTTAGAATATTAGATCATGGGACCACCACAACAGAAATAGAATAATTACTAGCTAGGACTTAGTGCAATTCAGCCCTGGTTATCAAGTGCTGCTTTCCTATTGTTCAGCTAAATTTCAAATGATCCCCATGGCAGTCAGACCTTCATTTGAGCGTTCACGCACGCATCTGACATTTGCACATTATGTCCCACAGCTGAGAAACTGAAAATGATCAAGGGTGTAGGACCTAATTAGACCCTTCAGTGGCCCTTCCAGGGAGTCTGCAACAATGCAGCCTTCATTAGCAAAGATGCCTGCATCTATACTTAGATACATTCTGCTCTACTAACCCTTGATACATACATTATTGTCTTCGTCTATTGTTTTCTTTCTCTGTATATTTTTTGTTAGAACCCTCTACAGTACTTGAACACAACAGTATCTTCCCAATAACCTAGTTTAACTGTGAATTGTTGACTTAGCATAACATGCTGCTGGCTGAGTGTTCAAGGAAACCTGGTGTAAGGGGCAATTTGCCATTGTTTCAGTAAACAGAAAAAAAGTGTGTGGGTTTCGATAGTGGTTTCACCTTTGCGAGGCAATCAACAATTAGTTTGAGTGCTGAAGCCAGATCTTTAAGCAGCAGTTGTAAGTGGTGTCATTGACAAGTGGCAGTTTTGTTGCTTCTAACAAAGACAGTTCTGAAGAGTTGTTCTGTGGAGATATTACTGTTGCTGAAAAAATTGTTCTGACAAATTTGATTGAGTGCAAGGCTCCAAGCCACTCTTACAGATGAAATTCACTATATCAAAAATAAATATGTAAAACTGTAGCACTTTTTCTGCATTGTAAATGATCGTACTGTGCAAAAGCCTCAGAACACTATGAAAATGAATATTTCATGCCAGTGTTTTAAAACACTAATACTTTTGTGTAACCACAGTTAGAAATGCAAAAGTAAGCAATTTTCTGAGACAGACTTTCGTCTATCGCGGTCTGTATTCTTTTCCCTGGCCAAGTGATCCCAAGTATCTTCTAATATTTTGAGGTCAGGGCCCCAAAAATAAAACCTATTTGGCAATAAGTTGCTTTCCTGAAAGTTTTCCTGAAAGTTCAACATGATTAATCCAAATCTGTTTGTAATTCTCAGTATCGATAATTCCAACAATTTCCCCCACAACAATGTTCAAATCTGGACATCAAAGCCAGGTCCACCCAATATTTATTTTGTGAATCCCTCGATTCAGGGCCTTATTTAAACCTGGGACACCAGGTAGGTGCAATGAATGAGGTAGAACAGACAACCAGCAGGCTACCGACCTTGTGGAACTCAATTTGAGTACCCCTGCCCTTCAATAATGTCGGAAATGCAACCCCAGACCCTGACAGAGCTGCCACCATTCTTCACAGAAGGCTATTGAAAGGCATCAATGTACTGCTTGTCGACTGTCGTAGGCACCTGAAAGTCGAAGTATCACTCCATTAGACCTTCCACACTGCAAAAAATATCTGACTTATCAAGTAAATTTTACTTGATTTCAGGTTAAATAATCGAACCATCCTTAAAATAAGGTATATTTTTCTTAACAAGCAAGAATATACAGCTTTTTTTAA
Source organism: Esox niger (assembly GCA_016801105.1). Taxonomy (NCBI): domain Eukaryota; kingdom Metazoa; phylum Chordata; class Actinopteri; order Esociformes; family Esocidae; genus Esox; species Esox niger. Next base: position 35,185 of record JACXGJ010000277.1, read on the forward strand.
ATCGTGTAATTTGTCTTGTTCATTTGACAGATTATTTCACTTATTTCGTGCAAATATCTCCACAAAAATGGTTAAAATGTCTTGTTCCATTGGTTACATTTTTTGCAGTGTACCACTGTCTGTTACTCCTTGCTTTATTGTCTATTCTGCTTTTTGACTTTCTGCAAGAATTGTTTAGTTAGCTCATACATGCCCTAAAATGCCTTAACTTGTACTTTGGTGCCAGATTACTCATCTAGATGCTGAGCAAGCAGTACATTGGACTTCCTTCTGTACCTCAAGGAAAACACTGAAAAATATTATTTGTTATATGAAGACAGCTTCTGTCTTCAAATTCCTTTACGACATTTCTGCTAACTGTCTCACAAGATATTACAATAATGTTAAATAGTTTTCACTTTTCATTGTATTAGTGTTTGTTGTTATTCTGTTGTATAGTGTTTTTACAAGTAAGTAGAAATGCATTGCCCAAAATACTACCTTTAAAACAACCACAGTACTCACCATCCTCTTTCCTTCCAACAATCCAGCCCTCCCCTCCTGCTCTGAGGCTAATTGACTGGCTGCAAGCTCACAGAATAGGGCTGCATGTAGCTAAAATGGAGGAAAACACAACTTCAGAATTTACTGCCTTACTTTGAACCCCTACTCACTACCTTCTGTTAAGTCAACACCAATCAGTCATAACATTATGACCACTGACAGGTAAGGTAAATAACACTGATAATCTCGTTATCATGGCACCTCTCAGTAGGTGGCATATATTTGGCAGCAAGGGAACATTCTTTCCTCAAATATGATATGTTAGAAGTAGGAACCATTTGCAAGTGTAAGGATCTGACAATTGTGTTGGTTAGACAATTGGGTCCGAGCATCTCCAAAGCTGCAGCCCTTGTGGGGTGTTCCTGGTCTGCAGTGGTCAGTACCTATCAAAAGTGGTCCAAGGAAGGAAAAGCGGTGACCCAGCAACAGGGTCATGGGCGGCCAAGGCTCATTGATGAACGTGGGGAGTGAAGGCCGGCCCAGGTGGTCCAATCCAACAGATGAGCTACTGTAGCTCAAATTGCTGAAAAAGTTACTGCTGGTACTGATAGAAAGGTGCCAGAACAAACAGTGAATTGCAGTTTGTTGTATATGGGTCTGCATAGCGGCAGTCCAGTTAAAGTGCCCATGCTGACCCTAGTCCACTGTCGAAAGCAAATACAATGGGCACGTAAGCATAAAAACTGGAAGGAGGCCTGGTCTGACGAAACACATTTCCTTTTACATCATGTGGATGGTCGAGTGTGTGTGCTTCGCTTACCTTGAGAACACATGGCACCAGGATGCATTATGGGAAAGAGGTAAGCCGGCAGAGGCAGTGTGATATTTTGGGTAATGTTCTGCTGGGAAACCTCAGGTCCTGCCATTCATGTGGATGTTACTTTGACACGTACCACCTACCTGAGCATTGTTGCAGACCATGTGCACCATTTCATGGCAACGGAATTCCCTGATGGCACTGGTCACTTTTAGCTGAATAATGCGCCCTGCCACAAAGCACAAATGGTTCAGGAATAGTTTGAGGAACACAACGAGTTCAAGAAATTGACTTGGCCTCCAAATTCCCAAGATCTCAATCTAATTGAGAATCTGCGGGATGTACTGGACAAACAGGTCCAAACAATGGAGGCCACACCTCGCAACTTACAGGACTTAAAGGGTCTGCGGCTAACGTCTTGGTTGCACCACAGCACACCATCAGAGGTCTAGTGGAGTCCATGCCACAATGGCTCAAGGCTGTTTTGGCAGCAAAAGGGGCTCCTACACAATATTAGGCAGGTGGTCATAATGTTATGGCTGATCGGAGTATATCTGCAGTTGAAGTCACATGTTATCACTCTAAATGGCAAGCTTCTTTTTCTAACCAAAATAAACTGCTTGCCCCCTTTTCCACTCACCACAATCCTCCCACTCCATCGTACCACTCTGTAGATAACCTTTTCAACGACGTTGAAAAGAAGGTTAAAAAGATCCAGACCGAATTCACTTAGCCTATTGTTTCCACTGATCCTTAACTGATCAAACCTTTTTATATATTAACTGCTTTTCCCTTACTCTCTGCAGATGAACACCAACACCTACAAAATGTGATGTCTGATCACCAACAACCTGCACCCTTAACACTGCCTTCTCCAAATTATCTTAAAATAACTTTTGGCATTACCACTGGTTGCATCCCTTGTGAGTTCAAGATGGCTAGAGTTACTTACCTCTAGAAACCAACATTTGACATACAAAAGACTGATATCCCTTATCCTTTCCAAAACACTTCAGCGTGCTGCCTCTGAGAAACTGTCCTGTTATACCATTCAGAACGATCTCTTCAACCTCAACTATAAGATGTGTCAGGGTCATTCAACCATGACTGCACATTTTTGTGTCACAGATTCTATTTGTAAACACTAAGCTGATTGTCTTCTCAGGAGTCTCAGGTTCAGCACACTCTTGGATCACATCCTACCTGGCCTCTGCCCCCCACGTACACAGAGAAAATCTAGGTCTGCCCCATGGACTCTGCTCTAGGTCCTCTCCTGTTTTCCCTTTACATCAAGTTACTTGGTTCCATCATATTGTCCTCACATCGTCTTTTCTACCATTGCTATTCAGATTGCCTATTTTTTCTCTGACTCTCAGGTCAATACATGCATTTAAAGCTCAAGGTTTTCCCAGAAGGAGCTGCTCTTCCTCAGGAGGGAGGCATGTTTGCTACAAGACCTTTCCAACATGGTTGATAGCTCTATAGTGTCTACTTCCCACAGTGCAAAGAACCTTGGCGTGACCTCAGGCAACTTCTTGCCTTTGTCCACAAACACTAAGGCTGTGACTCACTCGTGTAACCTCATGCTCGTCAGAATTTGCAAAGTGAGAACTTACCTTACACATACAGTAAAATCCTAACCCATATATAAAAACGTCAGAAAACCCACATTCTTAAAGAACTCCACAGGTATTAATTTCTGACATAAAAATAGGTTTCAGTTATGCAGGAACTGCTTTGTTATTGTCCGCAACGTTTTGAGAGATGGATGAGTTGGATTTCGCAGCTGTATCACAACAATATTGCAGCATAGATTGGTGCTTATGTGTACCCAGATAAGTGGGGGAAGGTTCTGCAAGTTAATTGGCTTGTAGATTAAGCCAATGCATTGGGCCAATGCATCTCAATCTACAGTAGGAGTTTTTCCAAGCTTTCTTAAAGACTATTGATGTTTGATGGATTATTTGACCCGGTCTTCTACACATTTTGGTAAAAGTGTCTGGGAACAGGATAAATGTATAAAAGTTGATGTGTTGTCATACGTTTCACATGGTGCACATGAAGAGAAACAGTGGAAAAAACTATTTGAACAGTCATATGACTTAAAATTCTGAAATAATTTTAATTAACTTCAGGTGAAAGAATAACTTTAAATGATGTTTAAGTCACTTGAGGAGACAAAAGGTGGCAATGTTATGTGAATTCTAAATCTAATATATTTGATAATATTGTATCATGTGCCAATTACCATGTGAAAATTATAGAATTGTATTAATATGTAAAACTACTAATTTAACACATTTTTTGGTAGGGGCATATATGCATGTGTGCACACTCTTGCACAAGACATGATGAAACTGATTGCTACAGATATAAAATGAGCCTTGAGCTCTAATGGCTGACTACTCTGTGATAGAGAAATGTAATTTCCATCCTGAGCAGCATCTGCCCCTCTCTCTAGGTGAAGAATTTGGGACTGAAGTGCGTTTTATGTGCATTCCTTCAATGCTGACTATTAAATTATTGAAAGCTTTTAAAAGCACAAATACTGGAGTACTAAATTCCTCCATTAACCAAACAAATTCCTATTGTAATTTATCCATTCTAGGCTTTTGATTTTAATATTTAGCAATTCTCTAAAAAGTATAGAAGCAATTTCAAAGAATGAGCTTGCTTGTGTTACATTTGGACAAAAGTGATCCTAACAGAAGCACAATGTATTTTCATCTTGGACAAATGTATGAACAATTCTCAAAATCTTTCAAATATTGAGTTGAATAACATTCTTTCTTTACAGGTAAATCTAAACAAAATTTATTCACAACTAAATGCTAGCTTGGAAAAATGACAGCATGTTTCTTCATTTCACAGCTCTGTGGGATTATACGAGACACCTGAGTTCACATTGGTGCCTGTGCATACATCAAGAATTCACACAAATGAAGAAAAGAGCATTTTAACACCTACAGAATTGATTTCAGTAATTTATGAAAAAAGGAAGCAAAGTTAACTTTAGAGAACTTTGTTGCTTCCAAACATTGCGGAAGAAGATCATGTTAGGAGAAGGGACTTCATGGTTCAGTTTCGTGAACATGGTGGGCGAGCACATTGTGTTGATAAAACTTTTCTTAGAGTTAAGTGTTGCTATGAAAAAATGGAAAAGCATGCTGGTAACCATGGAGAGAGTGGGCGGCCAGGACAATGAGAGGTCGCGACCAGCCCACAGGAACACTGGGTAATCAGACACCATTAAAAAGTAAAAAAAGACACACTGACAACACAACATCTCCATATGTGACAAACGATGTGACCCCCAACATGCAAGGACTACTGTTTTGGGGCACTGTTTCACAGTGTACTAGAGTGTTTTTACACTACAGTATATTTCCCAAACTATATAGATGAATACATTTTGTAATGTAAACTGGAGAAAAGTGAGGAGATTAGGAGCCTGTGAACCACAGCTCGGGATGACCAGGCCCAAAGTCCTCCTGGTATGTGTGGCAGATAGAGCAGCTGCCTGGCGGTTCCGGCTACCACTCCTCCCACATGATTGTCCCTGTCCTCATCCACCTGGTCACACAGATGACTTTGATTGGGATTCTGAACACAGCCCACATAAATGTATTAATTAGTATTATATTACTTTTGAAATCTTCACCTGGCACAGACAGGAGGACTGGCCACCCCTTAAATTCTGGTTTCTCGCTAGGTATCTTCCTAAATTCTGACCTATTTGGGACTTTTTTCTTGCCGCTGTGCATCGGCCATGTTGTTTCTTGCTCTTTGGGGTTTCAGACAACCAGTCTATGAATGCACTTCGCAACAACTGCTGAGGTAAAATTTGATTTATTGATCGATGAGGCTATAAGCAAGAGAAGGACAGGGAGGGCGAGAGGAGCTTAGCAATCATGAAGGACAGAACAATGGTTACTGGGGGAAAGATAGGGGAATAGGTGGGGAAAGAAAGGTTAGGCAACAGTCCAAAATAATTTAGTCTAAATGAGTAAATGAATAACCTGCATGGATATAGCCACAGATACATATGGAACCCTGGGACTCTCAAACTGTGGACAAGTCATAATGAATTTAACAATTTGCACTCAGATTTTAATAAGAAAACAGTCCTTACAACTCATTTTTATTCTGTTTTCTTTGATAGAATAGTTGGAAAATATAGTTGCCGTGTAAAAATCAAGTTGCCATCTAAAAATGTGGTTGCCACTGGATTGACTGATTTTATTTGAACTTGGTTGATTTTCTTGTAAGTTGACAGATCCAACCTTTTATTTGCAGCAACAACCTGGGAAGCAATTAGGCTTGACGGCTTTAAAGAGTTTTAACCTTGCAGAAAACTCTAGCAACCTTTTGGTTACTGGTCCAAGGACCTAACCGCTAGGATACCTGACTGCCTCCACTCCCAGTCAAATAAGGTAAATATATCAAGCTTTAAAACTAAAAAAGCCTCAAAACATGTTAGGGAGGCTGGGAGACAGAGGAGCTAAATCTCTGCCAACAGGTAGAAGATCAGAGGATTTAGAAGTTGCTACGTTACCGCTGGCATTTCCTCATGGATTTTTGCAGCTAGCAAAGCTTTCCCATCAGAACGATCCATGGTGTAGGGCTTTATTGGAAACACCAGGGTAATACAGACGAGATTACAGAAAATATGAAAGGACGGCACTATTTCCTCATCATAAAGCACTGTGTCTGCTGCCATCAGCATTTTGCCAGACAGACTTACTCTGTCTGACTGGAAAAATGCTTAATGTTACTCTGGTCTACCCCTGGAAAAAAACATGTTTTATCCAAATTGAATCATTTTTCCATCCCTATCTCCTCCGGTGTAGACTAAAGCATAGAGAAGTATAAACAATCTTTGTACATTTCTTATTATGGCATCGATAGATTGCCACTAGATGGTGGTAAAGTAACTAAACAGGCAAAACTATTTAAAAATGAAGGGAATGATCGTATGGCAGATTTCTTTTTAATGTTTTGGAAAATTCTGAAATCATTTATGTGATGATCCTAGATCAGTTTGATCTAGGACAGTTCTTGTCCAGTTTTCAGCAAATAATCTGATAGTTTGCATTGGATACATGGACCATTAATGTTAATCTTGTTGGTTGAAAATACATTTCGTTTAGACAATAAAGTCATTTTAGTCCCAAAATGAAAGCAGACTTGTGTAATGTAATTTTTCTCTTTTCGGTTTGAGACCGTTTTTTCAAAACCTAATGGAATGTGATCCTTCAGCATAATACAACCCCATTTCCAGAAATGTTGGGACGCTGTGAAGAATCTAAAGGAAAACAGAATGTAATGATGTGCTAATCATTTAAACCCTATATTCAACAGAAAATAGGTCAAAGACAACATATTACATTTTGAAACTGAGAAATGTTTTTGTTTCTTGAAAAATATATGCCCCATTTGAATATGATTGAACAAAAGATTGGATAATTTGTGTGAAACTGGTGGAAAATCACACTACTAATTTGGATAATCGGCAACAGGTCAGTAACATGATTGGGTATAAAAGAGCATCCCAAAGACAATCAGTCTTTCAGAAGTAAAGATGGGGAGGGGTTCACCACTCAGTGAAAGAATGCACAAATATTGCAACAACTGAAGAATAATGATTTTCAACATAAAACTGCAAAGGGTTTGAGGATCGTGTCAACTATGGCATATCATTAAAAGATTCTGAGAATCTGGAAGAATTGCTTTACGCAAGGGACAAGACCGAAAACCAAAATTGGATGGCCATGATCTTCGGGCCCTCAGACAGTACTGCACTAAAAACAGCCACAATCCTTTAGTGAATATCACTGCATGGGCTCAGAAACACTTGTCTCTGAACACAGTACGTGGCTGCATCCACAAATGGAAGTTGAATGTCTGCCATGCAAAAAAGAAAAGAAGATCCAGAAACGTTCTCTATACCTGAGCTCATTATAGATGGTGTTCTGACAAATTAAAATGTTATACTTTTTTTGGAACCATGGATTCTGCATCTTCCGTGCTAAGGAGGAGTGGGAAATCTTCTTATCCGTGCACAGTTAAAAAAACAGCCTCCGTGACAGTACGGAGGTGCATTAGTGCACATGGCATGGGTGACCTGCACACCTGTGAAGGCACCTTTAATGCTGAACAATATATACAGGTTTTGGAGAAGCATATGCTGCCATCCAGACAACATCTTTTTCAGGGAAGGCCTTGCCTATTCCAGCAAGACAATGCCAAACCACATCCTGCATGTATCGAAATAGCATGGCTCCATAGAAAAAGAGTCTGGGTGCTAAACTGTCTCGCCTGCAGGCCAGGCCTGTCACCCAATGAAAACATTTGGTACATTAAGAAATTAAAAATATGATAAAGAAGACCCTGAACTGTTGAGCAGCCAGAATAGGAAAAAAAATCTTTTTCAAAACTACAGCAATTCGTCTCCTCGGTTCCCAAACGCTTACTGAGAATTGTTAAAAGAAGAGATGATGCAACATTAGCCCCTGTCCCAACTTTTTTTAAATGTGTTACTGGCATCAAATTCAAAATGGGCATGTATTTTTCAAAAAATTATAACATTTCTCAGTTTCAACATTTAATATGTTGTCTTTGTACTATTTTCAATTAAATATAGGGATAAATGATTTGCACATAATTACATTATTTTTATTAGCATTTTATGCATCATTTTGGAAAAAGGGTTGTATGTATTTATCTTCACCGATTGGGAAAATCTGGTCATGTAACATTTGAAAAAGGCACCTTATTATTGGCTGATCAAGCCTTATGTCACTGTATAGCAAAGCCATAAAGTATTTTATTGAAACACAATTTTATAGAAGTAGGAATGTTTATGATTTTGTGGCTGTGATAGTAATGCCCTCAATATTGTACATGTCATCAGATTGTCAATAGTTAACAAATCCACCAAGTCATTAACCTGCCTATTTCTACAACATTGGCTATATCTATAAAATATATGAAAATAAATACAAACATTATGGTCAAACTATGAAGTTAAACTTTTTTTTTCATTAATTTATGACAGGAAATAAAGGTTGAGGTTTACAAAATATAGCTGTAACAACTACTGATTTTCCCCAGTGGTGGCGATCTGTTCCTGTTACTGTTCCTGGTACTGTTCCTGTAAAAACTGGCTTTTGGCCACTAGAGGCCTGTATCATTCTCTAGAGGCCTCTATCAATGAATGCGGACAAAAGGGACGAGGAAGGTACACTCCTAATTTTTTTGTAAAAGAATAAAGAAAAAAGACATATGTTAGTACAAAGGTTTTTGTTGAGTGGCCATAAAAATAATTACATGCCAGTGTTTCCGAGGGTCAATAGTCTTTTGTTGTCATAATTAATCAAATAAATCAACTCAGAGCTGTTTTTATTAAGCAGAACTAATTGTTGCACACCAAGGTTATTGAATTTCATTTCCAGTTAATGATTTGGCTACACAAGTACTACTGTAGGTTGTGAACATCTCACGTTTGACTGACTCCTGAAGTAGCTCACCTTGTAGAGTGACTATAATTCCATGTAATTGTTCGAGGCAGTGGTAAGGGTTCATTTTCTAATATTTATATTGTAACAATAATTTGCAAAAATAGAGAAGGGTTTGCTGAGAGATCTGTGGACTGGATGTGAATCCATAGACCAACAATAATCGGTTGATACTTTGATTTAAACATAAACTTTGCAAGCGTGACCCCTCTTGTTTTAAAACTTGCTTTTCAGAGTTGTGTTCATTACTGCATGATCCGTTCTCTGTTCTCTGGATATGGTTCCGTCTAATAGAGGAATGTGAAAATGCATTAAGGGAAGTGTTGATTTAAGAGTTTGAACATAGAACCAAAATAGTTGGGAAGCAGCATAAAATGTAAATACAAACAGAATGCAGAGATGTACAAATCTTTTATCACTATATTTACTTGAAAATAGTATAAAAGACAGCATATCAAATGTTGAAACTGAATTTTTTTATTGATTTTGGAAAAATACATGGCCATTTTGAATTTGATGCCAGTTACAAGTTTTAAAAAAACTGGGACAGGGGCAACAAAAGATAGAAAAAGCTCTCTGTAAGCGTTTGGGAACTGAGGAGTTTTGAAAATGAAATGTTTTCCCATTCTTGCTTGATATAGGATATAGGATATTTTCTATTGAATATAGGGTTTAAATGATTTGCATACCATTGCATTTTGTTTTCATTTACATTTTACGCATCGTCACAATGTTTTGGGACGCTGAGAGACACACCCTTTCTCATTCTCTGATCAGACTACACGATTGACTGATTGCTAATAATCAATTGTATAAATTGTGTCTGGAACCTTAAAAAATACCAGCAATTGGTTCACATCTTTTCTGTCTTTGTATTTTTCTACACAACATGATATGGCCAAAATTATGTGGACACCCCTACTAATTATTGATTTCTGTTTTTCAGCCAAACCTATTGCTCACCCGTGCATAACATCCAGGACTTAATCATGAAACATCCATAGACAAACACTGGCAGAATAATGGGTCGCTTTGAAGAGCCCAGTGACTTTAAACTTGGCACCGTCATAGGATGCCACCTGTGCCACAAGTCAGTTTGTAAAAGTCAGTTCAAAAAGGCCTGCTCAGAGCCCTGACCTGACCTCAACCCAACGGAAAACCTATGGAATGAATGGTAATGGCGATCGTAAAACAGGCCTTCTTGTCCAACAGCAACCTCATAAATGTTCTTTTGGCTGCAGGGCCACAGATTCCCAAAGAGAAACTCCAAAATCTTGTGGAAAGCTTTCCCAGAAGAGTGGTAGCTGTAATAGCTGTGGGGAGCGGGGCAACTCCATATAAATGCCCATGGTTTGGGTATGGGATGTCCAGCAAGCTCATATAGGTGCGATGGTCAGATGTCCATATACTTTTGGCCATATAATGTATCATTATGCATCTCTCTCCTCATCTCACTCACATAGATGCATGCTGCATAAACTCAAGCACAGCATATGAACGCCGAGGTAGCAAATAAATATTTCCATTTGTCTATTAACAGCTCAAAAAGTCCATTGGTGTCTCCCAAAATCTCTTTCAACAAGCTTTCTAACATTACAGGGTTGGAAAATGGCAACAAGGCAAAAAAACAATAAAATAGTGTGAGAAGGAAAATGTATTGCAACGTTTATTATCTGTCACCTTATTTATTTAATTATGCGAGTTGAAACTGACATTTTCCTTCTCTTACCCATGGAGAGAGTAACTGACAGGCAACTATAATCAGTTGGTGAATAAGTCATGAGGCCCCGTTTCAAAAAGTTGAGCGGGTCCCTTGTTGGTCACATGGAAATCAGTCTCCACAAGCGATTCCCAAAATAACAAACGTCGAAGCGTTTGCTTCCTTCATCTCATTCAATGATTCTACCTGTCACAAGACACTGCTAAGCTATGTATCTCCAAAAGCTGACAAAATAATATCTATGCCTTCTGTACACAAACCAGTGCAGGACAATGGAAACTATCAGACAAACGCAAACAGGCAGTGCACTAGCCTACTGTACGATAATGCAATTAAGTGAGGTTGGACTACCACTAAATTGGGTGTAATAAAGAAAACATGGGCGGTTGTCCATGATTATGAAAAGTAGTACGGTTGTCCATGATTATCTACAGGTCTAGCAGTCCTTTGCAAAACAGGAACCTGGCCAGAGACGGGGCAGACCAGTAGGATAAAAAGTGACATGCCATATCCTTGCTCTTCTGTGACAAAGACAGACCAGCAGCTAGGTAGATACAACATGAATAGGAGACATGATACAACGTGAGTTAATAGTGAAACTGGCTAACGTGTTGCTTCAGGGGAGTGAAGGAAAGAAAAATGGATCATTATAGGTCATCATGGATGACTGTGATACAGGAAGAACGGAGGGAGAAAGAAGGCCAGAACTGAGATAAAAATCTAGTTCTTCAGCTTTTGAGAGCCTGTGTCAATTGCCCTCCTCTGGAAATATATAGCTGATGTATTCAACAATTTTCTCTGTTTGTTTTTCTATTACTGTGTAAATTGAACAATAATTTCAATGCAGTGCAGTTGACAAGTAGTCATTTTCTTCAAAATCCAAGTAAGGTACAATTGGAAAACTGTATTCTCCATTGAAAAAGTCAGTTTCAATGCAGCAAACATAACAGCAAGCGAGATTATGTTTTACATGGCTATTTTGAGAGCCATTAAGAAAAGAGTACATAGACAGTTTGTAGAACAGTGTTCACTGTAGATTCACTAGACAGTGTAAATTGCAGATTAGACTAAAGACACACTGTACTGTAAATTACACTAGAGACAGTGTAAATATATAATGATATACTATAGACATATACATATACACACACACATATATACATACACACATATACATATACATATATATACATACACATACAAACTTTATTTCCAACTAACTGAGCAACTCATCATTAATCGATGTACTGTTGCTGTGTCAGCCAATGCCAAAGGGCTTCTCTACTTCAGGTAACAAACACTGTATAAAAACATGTTTTCAGCAATTAATATCCAGGCAGATCTGACTGAAAGAGTTTAAACAGATGGATGGAAGCAGAGAAAAAACGGCTGAACCCAACAGAGCGTAGGAAAAATGGCCCATGCCCTATGCTGAAGAACAGTTAATAACCTTCTCTTGTCTCAAAAAAAAAAGAAAATCAAACAAGACAATGTTTTTCTCTCCACCGGCTTCTTGTTCCCTACTTTTCTCACCCAATTTCTCACTCTCTTTAGTTCACCTTCTTTATACTCCGCCTTTTTCTCTCTCACCTACAGCAGTGGTGGAGCAGACGCTGAATGAAATAGATGCCAGGCTCTGCTCTGTGCTCCGCTTGCTCACCTTGCCCTGATCCATTATGATGTCTGAATGTTGGCCCATACATCCAGTGCTGACTTTATCATCACCATCACCATCATTAATATATTGGTTTTAGACATTTTTTACATCTTAGAAAGTCCAATGACTTAGTCCACTTTGTGAAAAATAAGTCAGTAAAAGAACATTTATTTTCTCACCAGTATATGTATGGCATTCCCAGACACACTATAGATTTCCCCTTTTCCGACAGCCTTTGATTTCACACCCTGTGCTGTTTTATAAAGTCAGGTCTTCAAAGCAATAATAGTCAACTGCATTAAAACACAAAATGCAGCCCTGTGAAAAGTACCGGTATTTTCCACAAAGGAACTGAAAAGTAAGAATCCACTTTTGCAACAACAATTATCGGAATGGCTTTGTGCACAACTTTTGCCTTTCGGTTAATTCTTGCAGCTACTCATATTTGTGCAACAACATAGCAGGGCTCTATTAATCATGTCTGAATTATTAATGCTCAGGACTGATGTTGTAAACACTGTGGCCCTTCTTCATTTCTGCTGGCTAATGATCTCTGAACCATGGGCGCCCACTTACAGAAGGAGAGAGCAGGGAAAGATAGAGGAAGGGGAAGAGTGGGTGAGAGATAAGAGAGAGGAGAGAGGAAAATGAGAGCATTGAGAGGTAATCGCAAGTCAGTGAGAGTGAGAGATAGAAAGACAACGACAGGGCGGTCTTACATCGTATAGATAGGGGGCATTGGTAGAAGTTGTACGAAATCTGAAGTACGAAAAATATATAGACTCACTTATACGTAAATCAAATGTAAATAAGTTAAACAATCTGTTAAAACTGGAGGTTTCCTGGTCCTAACGCTTACAAGGAGAATCAAAGGTGGGTATTTTTCTGATCTAGATAAGAAAAACTGTATACTGAACTTTAGTAGTCCATGCATTTCCATCCTATACAAGCAAAAGGATATTTCATATTTCATATATCCGTAATGGCACAGATTGTGTACGGGAGAGGAGGAACCAGGCGCAGGCTGAGTGGCAGTCGATGTAGTATCTTTTAATCGGAAAAAAACACTGAGCACTTTCAGAGCACCACTGTCAATGGCGAGTGGCGTTTTGTTTAAACCTTTGTTTTCTTTCAGTATGCAACAATGACCGACATATGAGGGGAGCAGAGGAGCAACATTTAAACACATACTAATGATGGAATTAGGACCTGTTGCGAGTGATGATTAGAGATAAGACGTATAAGTCCGGGATGTGTTTGTGAACAACGGGAAACCGGGAAAATCAGAAGATGATAGAGCAGTCACCTCACCGTCACAAATTAAACATTCAGAAGTGGGTGAAAGAACTATTTGTCATTTTACTCTGAATTCAGAAGATTTTAGTTCCAAAGAAACAGAGATGTACTGTTCACCATATATGTACACAGGGACATGAGTTACTCATTTGAGCAACATAAAAATATTCAAGGGCAGCTTTTATCTATTTCTGTATCTCTATATCTGTTTTTTGCAATTTTTTCTTTTCTTTTTACCTCTAGATTAGTATATTAAAGTTATCTCTCTGTCTATCCGGAAAATAAACTAAATACACCTGTATAAGTGCAAATTAATGCTGGAATCTTACTAAGAAACAAATAACATTATTCCAGTTCTAGCCTCTATCCACTGGCAACCACTTAATGCTAGTGTAGATTTTTTGGTTTTACAGATAACCTTCAAATTATTACATGGACATGCTCATACTTATGTCTCTGAATTGGTATTGCCATACATAACCTATACATACATTATGGACACAACATGCAGACCTTCTTACTGTACCTATCATTTCTAAACAAACTCTTGGAGGCAAGCTTTCTCCAAAAAAGCTTCTCTAATGTGGAATGAAATGCAGAGGAAAGTGACATAGACAGACTCATTCTCACCCTTTAAGTGTCTTCTGGCTGCTGTAAAATTATAGGAAGTAGGTAGGAGGGAGACATTCAGGAAGGGGTCAGAGTTGGAGACATAGAAGAGAGTTGAGGCAAATTGGTGGGTTTTAGTAAGATAGAAAGCAAGAGAGATACTGAGACAGAAAGAAGATGGAAATAGACAAAAGGGAATGTCAGAGAATAACTTAGACAAGTGTTGAGAGCATGAGAGATATCTTCCCATCAATATATGAATTCATTTAAATAGACGTTATAGACCACATAAGTATAGACATCTTGTAATCTGCTTCCTATCTGGGAGGAAGAAAGGAAAGAGAGAGGACTGGCAGGATATAAAAGGCAATTGAATGCTTGGACACACCACATACATACTCACGCTCCTACTGAAACTGCTACAGGAATGTTTTAACTTGCATGCAATTTGTTGTGTCCTAACAAAAACTGATGAATTAACTAATTAACCCAGCTTGATCAAAGAAGTCAAATGAAGGGTGCCCCGAGATCAGGCCATTTGGATTTGTATCATATGTTCATTGGGAGTCAATGGATCGCTTTCGCTGAGGCATAGGAGAACATTAACGACATCAAAAATGTATTGTTAGACACTGCAAGAAATCAAACCAGATTCAGAATAGTAGTTCAAACCTCAAAATATGCAGCTTCTATGCACAATTCAATAAATAATCTAATATGCATACACGGAAATTTCCGTATAAAATTAACATAATGTCAATTAGAAAGATTTTGTTAACACCATGGACAATATTGATTGGCATAATCAATTGAATAAATAAATTACCTCATCAATCCAAAATCAATATCTAAAACACTAAACATTGGAGAGAGAAAAAAGAAAAAATTCAAAGCACATAGCAAACATAACACATCAATATCCCAGTGAGTGGCCTCATCAGAAAGAGGGTTATCACCCTAATAAATTCTGCATATCCAAATCATCTGGATAGATTTATAACATACGTTGAACATCACAAACACACAGAGAAAATCTATCCAGTCAATGTATTAATGAATCAGTGGGAGCAAATCCACCTACCAATCTCACACATGGCCAGTGTACACCGTCCAACACATACAGTATACACTAACTACTTTGTCATGATCATTGTCATTGCCAGTCAGTTGAAAATCTAAAAGATCTACCCCTGCTAAACACTTAGTTAAGAAACATCTATTTTTATATCCATGTTCTTTTTCTTTCAGGTACAATCTTGAGAATGTTTTAAAAAAAATTATTGTCTGTCCCATAGCAGAACCCTTTAAAGAACCTTTAACTTAAAACCTTATTTGGTACAATATGCAACTCCTTTTACAGAGGATTCTACATGGAACCTAAAATTGTGCTGCCAAAAATGGAACCCATAAAGGGTTCCCCTATGGGGTAATCTGAAGATCTCTGTAGGATTATTATTCCTCTGATATTTCAAAGAAAATCACCTGATATAAAAAAAAATCTATATTTATTTATAAATATATAAATATATAGCAGATAGATATTGATAGCCTAGGTACTGGATGTCATTAGACTTTTACCCCTCTCTTTCCATTAATCAATTTACGAGTTCATGGTGGTGCGCTCTCTGGATGCTAGAATTATTTAAGTGGCAAAACGTGCACAGGAAGCCAAGAACAGCACCTCATGAAGTGATTGGCATTCAGAGGGAAACATCAAGACTAGTTACATTCTAATATGAGGAAACGGATATGAGAAATATTTAGGCCACTAAGCCAACAGAGATAATAAGCTAGCCTACTAAATGAATAGGGATCATGTAAACCCCATTATGCTCTCCTAACAGAAACACTGAAACTTAACTAATTTGCACTTGGCTACAATATGATGATATATTTGGTGTAGATTCCCACATATGCTAACTAGATTGGGTAAAAACTGTTTCAAATATGGTTCTTGTGGGAAAAAAGCTTTTCCTACAACATCATGGTCTATCATAACCTCTGTCATTGGCTATCATGCCTATTCCTAATTGGCTATAAAGTGTTACAAATGTTACATGAATCAGGTTTGCCTCTAATATGAAGTGATTGTTCAAGATCTGATTTACCTCCTGAGGCTATTACACACGGTGCATATGAGCCTGAAACACCTACTATTCAAAGTTGGCCTTTGGGTAGGGATCCTATAATTATATGGTATGTGAATTATTTGTCATCTTTTGAATATAGCGAATCAAAGCCTGAGCTACTTATTACTACCAGCTAATAGCCTACAACAAGTCAGTTTTAAGGCAGGACTCAAATAGACTATAGTGCTCCTTGAAAATAATTGTCTAATAAAGTGGAAATTCTCTAACCAATTGGCAATTTTACTGTTTTATATTAAAAAGAGAATATCTAAATGGGCCAGATGTTTGTTGTACTACTTGCATAATTTCAAGAAGACCTTTGTAGTGTATGTTTTAAGCTAATATCTTTTTACAAAAAAATGATTGTACCTGAGTCCTCGAGGTAGTCCCTATTGAAACTTTCCCACCAGTCTGTCTATCAGTTTGCATTGACTTACAGTCTCTAATGTGATATTTATATAAATGTTGAATTTTAGATCGGCATTAAAACTTAACACACTTCCTTGCTATCATACATTAACAAATTAACATCAGGTGGAAATGGCTTGCTGCCCCAACAGGCCTCAATATTAAGGAACGAACCTGAAGACAGAGAAGATGAGGCTAGAAGTTGGGATTATCAGAAGCTATCAGGGTTCACCTGTCCTTGATTTAATAATTGTGGCTCCACTGCTATATGGGGTTTTTCTACAATAATGTCTATGCTCTCCAGAACATAGATGTGCTCAATGTAAGCAAGGCCCAGCTCATGGTATTCAACTATACAGGTTAGTTGAGCTGTTCTTAATCTTGGTTTTGTTTTCACACACTTAGCTAGGCTGATAAACGTTGCTGAAGATGAGGTATGCATGCCATGTTATGATTTGCTTAAGGAAATTGCTGATTAAATAGTTGTGGTTTATGTGCTGTTGTGGTTGGTTGTAGGACACAGTGGTGAACTTTTGTGGTGATGGGCTGAGCTATATGATATTGTGTTGAGTAATCAGTATGGTTGTTTTTTGCACACTATTCATTGTATTTTTACTAGTATAGGCCCTAATAATAGAGGCAAACAATTGTTTAGGTGTTATTTGGTATTAAACATTCTAAGAAATCAAGAAAGCAGTTTGCACAGATATAGACATACATAAGCAAAACATTTATTATTTAATAATATCAGCATAACTTTGTGATTTTCTAATTGTAGTCACTGAAAACAACTTCCGTCATCCTGACCGACAAAATAATCTCAGAACAAATTTGACCCACAGCCAACCCTAGTTGCTGATCCCTGCCCGAGAGCCTATGATTTTGTTTGTATTCAAGAGGCATTATTCTTATTGACATGTTTATAGTGGAAGTTTATATCTGATCCAGTAATATTGACCAATCAGATCAGCAATTTTGCTTATAATCTCAATTAGCTCCAAATGAGTTGTAAGAATAGCCATTTAATAGCACGGATTCAGCTAATGTCTCATGACATGGCATTTTATAAAATGCTTTTGTGTTCCATATAACAATGACAGATGCACAAATAAACAACATTTTGCAATGAGGCTGTATAAAGAAATCATTTAATACATGTACTTGTTGGTTGTCATTTTCTGGCATGGCAGCCAGCCATTATCGAATTTAACACAAATTACACATAAAGCATAGATGTCTGTTTAATTGTCTGTCATCTGAGACTTGGTATAAAATGTGTATGTACATGCTATTTCTGAAATTGCAGGGAAAAGTCACGCCTAGGTCCCTCAATTTAAATGTTTCCCCTTCAACCTAGGTTCCCTAGGAATTCATGAATTTCAGTTCATGACACTTACCCCGTTCTCAGTAAATAAAAATTAATACATTAATGGTTTAGTTATTAGGTTGTTCACCAGAGACTTGGATTCGTTTAACAGAATAGAATGATTTCTTTGCACGAGGCACCTGGGCAAATCTTCATGTCTCTGACCTTCCATGTCCAGTTCGTACCAGTCAGTAGCTTGGAATTACACACGATTCTCACTCAAATTATATTTAAGTCCGGGTCAGCTGTAGTTGCTATGGTGTTATGAAAAAGAGGAAACACTGTTAATCTTTAAGCAGTAGCCAGCACAGAGTGGAGACACAGCACACTTCAGCCTGCCCCAGCTGTTTGGTCCGCTGACTCACGTTGGTCGTTTGAATCAGAGAGTAACTTTTGGCCCCACACAGCTCTCAGGGCCACAAAGGGCAGATGTTATATACTACGAGTCATCGACGCCACCAGGGGGTTATTTTGTCATAGCACTACTGCTGTTAGTAATCAGGATGATCAAGCTGTGTCTGATGTTGTCTGTCACTTTAGATTGTGTCGCAATGTCCTTTGTTGGTTTTGACCCCACAGGAAATGCCTTGGAATTGTTGAATGTGCTTGTGGGACACTGCAGGCAATTATTATTATTTTTCACTAGCATTAGGGTTTGTTGTAACATGTAAGTACCAGAGTTGATAACTCAGAAACTTTTCATGAAATCACCACCGCAAAACGGCTGATGTATTTATGTCTTTGTCTTCTCTACTATAGAGGCGAAAAGAAAACTTTTGGAGAAACTTTATCAACACGTCTTAAATCGTATTCAATTCCAGCTCACAAAGCCCTGCTTGTCTTTGAGAAATGTCCCCCAGGGGAGGACGTATGGATCTTCAGAGAGGTTGTAGTACAGATTCTCTCATCTTTTACCGTTTGCAAACTTTTTTTTTACTGTTCAACTGTGATGTGGGTAATACAAGCTTCTTAGACATTTTTCATTTCAGCCTTCTGATGGCCAATAATAATTGAGCCCTTTTTTATTCAGCATATTTGAAATGCCATGAGACCACCGAAATAAGCCAGCATATTAATGAATATGAATACGAATTAGAAGAATTTGCCATTCTGGCAATACGGCCAACATTGCACTGTTTCTATTCAGTAGCTGCTGTTTGGCTCAAATCCCCCCGGTTTGTAATTTCCTTTGGGCTGCTGACAAAGAGCTTTGAAAAAGTTACCCTGTCACACTTCCTCCCCTTGCTCCCCTTTTCTCTTCTCTCTTCCTCATCCAAACTCATGTAGCCCAACTCATGAGCAGAAGCAAGTACTTCAAACAGCAAGAATTAGTTGCTCCATGGAGTAGGTGTGAGGGAGTGAAAATCAACAAAGAGAGCTCTTTGCTCTCTTACACTACCTCAGGAAGTGGGATGAAACTGTGAGGCTTCACATTGAGATGAGGTAGAAACCTCCATGGAGCAGATCTTTGACAACTCTGACACCAAAAAAATAAATAGAAAAGAAACAGTGGCTAAAGAAAAAGCTAAATTGAGGAGAATGAACATAGTGAGAGAGGGAAGAAGGAGGAGGTTGGAATAGTGAATAAAGATGCCTCCAGGACACAGGCCCTTTTACTCATCCCTCGAATCAAAAAGAACAACAAAGGTGTTGGGAAAACAGAAGGAAGGAAAGGGCACCTCACAGGCCACAGGCCTCCCACTCTTAGCTAGCTAGCATTCGTAAAAGCGGAGTGATAAGTGCGTGTGGTCGCTCCGAGGGGAGTTCCGAGGCGTGAGATTGGATCGATAAATGCCCAGGAAAGTGGATCAGAGCTTGACATCACCCTGAGGCGTTGGTATTTCCCTGTGAACTCCCATTTCCAACTCCCATACAAGTAAATAACATCACAGATCCACAAACAAGAAGCCAATAGATTGCAAAGTAGGATTTGAGGAAGATCTAAAGAATGCCTAATTAACATCTTTTGACAAGTTTCAACAGCTCGGATATAGAGACAAGAGAATATGTAACAGTCAATAAAAAATTGTTCTTGAAACAAGTCTAGAAGGCAGTATGTCAATCAAACCAGGGTTAAATGTTGGCAGGGTATGCCAATGAGTGTACCAGAATACATATTTATTGTTAAGAAACATAGTATTGCCAAATCTATTAAGATACCCCAAAAGTGAATTACTCTTTCGACAGTCATCCCTAAACCATGCTTGATTTGTATGCACAAGATTTGACAGAAGGCCACTTGATAAATGAGAAATAAGGTACATATATTTTCACCTGATAGTACCATCAGAGCACAGACCAGCAGAACAGGCTTTGCTGTTGCACAGCTTGTAACTGACACAAAGAAAATTCAGCAAATCCCTGTAATTCAAAGCTCACAACGTGCTTAAGGCAGTTGAGCCAAAATCAAGGAAAACAAAATTTCAGAATGACAAAGCATCCTTTCACTCCCTCCTCGCTACATTCTATCACTCAAAATTCCAATAAGCATCCTCCTTTAACCCTAAGAAAGTCTTTTTCAACGTCTCTAGACTCTAATCCTCTGACTCCTCCCCCCCATCATCCCTCCTTCAGAAAATGTTTTTGCCAACCACTTTTGAAAGAATGTTGACGATGTCCACACCTAATTTTCTCAGCCCAGTGGTTCCATTGGTCGCAACCACACCAAACTTGTCTATGCATTCATTGCTTTTTCCACACTCTCTCCAGAAGACATTTGCAGCTAGTGATGACTGGTTGCCCGACAACATGCACACTTGACCCCAACCCCACCTCCCTCCTCCAGATCATAACCTTCCCATTACTTACCTCCCTCAGCAACTCATCCTTGACCACTGCAGGACTTCAAGATGACCAGAGTCGCTCAAAACAACAGAGTGATATCCCTTCTGTTTGCCCATCAAAAACACTTAAGTATGCAGTCTCCAACCAACTTTCCTGTCATCTCTCTCAGAACAATCCTCTCCACTAGTTGGGCTTCAAGAAGGTCCACTCCACAGAAACTGCTCTCCTCTATGTAGCAGAATATTTCTGCAATACCCAAGCTAACACTCTCTCCTCTCTTCTCATTCGCCGACATCCAGGGTTCGAAATGACCTATTGCTCTTGGGGGGTCCACTAAAATATAATCAGTAAAAATTCAGAAGACTATTTTGCTATCTTATTCATACCTTTTCCACATGTTAATGTTTGTATGAAATCTTATGTTTGGAATTAGAACAATACCTTCAGACAGCATACCAGATATTCAGTCCTGAAAATTATATCAAGCCCTACTGATGTGTTTCATATAAAAAACGCCAATTTTACAATGTTAAAAGAAATATTGTATCCGGCGGAAAAATTGTCAAATTGTATCTGTGCAGTACGCCTTAATCCTGCACGATATGATAAAGGAAGTCAAGCCATTACATTTCACTTAATGTCAACACATGAAATTGTGAGTAGCCCCTTTGTTCACAAACATTTTATCTAGGAAGAACTGTCGTGCTGTGTCTGTTGTGGTTCACGTTGATTATTAAGGAAATAATAATGTATTTATTAAAACTAGGTTGGCTCGACTGGGCTAAGCTGGGTTGAGCTGGCCTTTTTGACTGTAATCTATGATTGTACTATCAGCAATTAAAGAGAGTTCAACATCTAGCACTTCTCGTACTTATTGCTGGGTGATCGGACTCATTTATCAAGGCTACCCCAACCTCAGCCTCAAACCAGGGAAAAAAACAATTATTGTCGCAAATTATAAAGCGTCCTTGAAGGCTGATAATTTTCACAGTCAATATCATGATTTAATGAGCGTAAAAAAATAAAATTGTGGGACCCGTATAGAGATATGGAAGGTCTCAGATACCCTAGCACCCTCATTTCGAACCCTGCTTACATCAATCTGTTTCCTTGGACACGTGAAATCCTACACTCCATTCTCTCAGATGACAAGAATATATTATTTCTTTGGTGACACACATCTGCATGCCTGGCTGACATCTCTGCTTAGATGTCGGCCCACAACCTCAAGCTCTACCTCAACGACAGAGCTGCTCTTCATTTGTGGGAAGGCCTGTCTGCTCCATGACAGGTCCATCACATTTTTCAACTCCACAGCATTCCATTCCCAGGGTGCAAAGAACCTTGGCATGTCCTTTGGCAACACCATGCAGGTTCACGCTCTACAACATTTGAGCATAACTTTACCTCACATGCATAGTAGCACAAACACTAATCCAAGCAATTTTCATCTCAAGTCTGGATTACTGCAACTCACGATTGGTTGGGCTCCCAGTGAGTGCCTCCAAGCCCCCCCATTTAGGCTAGGATAACAGAGTCTCTGCCCATTTTATGAAAACAAGAATCCAGGCAAGCCTAACTCAGCCGGCCTGCGATAGAAATTGGCGCCCTCTCGAGATAAGAACATGGGTCACCCATGTGGAAGTCTGTGTTGGTAACCACTACACCACATTTGAAGGGTGTCAGTATAGCCTCTTGTGTCTTGCCACTGGCCGTTTCAACAGCTAATTGGCCATTTGTGAATTATATTGATATAGTTGAACTGACCAACATTTCTTACTAAGTTTACCTCCACCACAAATAGCGTCTATGAACTGAATGGCGTTTGCCACCGGCCGTTTTAACAGCGTATTAGCCAGTAATAGGCTTTAACAGTATCTACTAACTTACTGGAAGAGTCAAGAATTGAGCAATCGTTAGCGAGTCTGCCAAAGCTATTTAATTTCATTGCATAAGAACATGTTATTTTCTTTCATGGAATAACAACGTACTTTTTTCTTTCATTCCTGAATGACACTGATACAATAACTATCAACTAAGGTGAAGATAACAAACTTTTTCATCAAGTGAAACGATGAGAGATAGAAATACAATTAATATTGTATAACCATCGTTTTATTGCAGCCTCAGAATAAAATGTATAAATGTCATTGCTCTCAATAGAGTCGTACTTCCATGTGAGAGGCACTGTCTTTAACCACTACACCACAGCATTACTTGTTTCAACAGTCGCAAGACACCATTGAGCATTGGGTTAAACTGACTAAAATAGCTTTTGGACAGGCCATTTTAACAGCTTATTACCCAGAAATAGGCTTACTAGTATCTGCTATCTTCCTAGGAATATTTATAAGGGTTGAGAAATTGCTAGCGAGACTGAAGATGAACTTTTCCAATGTAACCATATACAGTTTTAGTTAAGGCTTACAATAACGTAACTACTATACATTGTAGCCAGCAAATGTGTTTGTCTGTCCTAACACAGAACGCATAAAACATCCACCAAAAACAGTCACAATATAACTGTAAACTATTATAATGTCAATCCTGAAAGTTTTAACCAACAGAAGTTTTCGTCTGAACAGAATAATTCATAATGCGCATTTCGCTTTGCCTTTGAGGAGATCCAAACACAGGAATTATAGTTAGCATAGTTGGTCTGCTTTGCTGACCGCTATGCTATTTAACAAAGTGTACTCAGTCAGTCAGTCAATCACTCAAGAGATATTTGCGCTTCTTAGCCGGCTCCGCTTACGTGGTCACGCAAAAAAATCTGAAACTCTACCTTTTCAGAGAGTAACTCAAATTAACCCCAAGCAATCTTCTTTTATGCCTATATGTGATCTAATAACTGATTGATCATTATAATTTTTATTGTCTTCTTTCCAGCACTGTCTTCTTCCAGCACTGTCTAAGTACCAATACCAGGCAAAGCAGCTTAGCGATGTCAACAAAAAACAGCAAACACACTGTAGACAATAACCATCACTAAACAGGCAGAACAGATGGAGTTAAATGCAGAGGTTGAGTAAGGATTGAGAACCAGGTGTGTCTAATGAAGACAGGACAGGTAGGTGAATGGAGGGCAATGGGTCGGTCGGTAGTAGCTACAGTAGTAGCCAGGGATGTAGAGTACCAGAGCTGAAGGGGCAAAGGAGCTGACAAGACATCCTTCTGGGTAAGATTGTCTGCTTAGAGACTAAAACATTCATTTAAATGTAGTAGGAAAATAACATACATAAAAATATGCTACCGGACATGTCTCCGCACGCGTGTATATAACAATTTTAAATGAATGCAATGCCTTTTGTTGTTGCTTGAGAGCAAACATAATTTAGCCTATTACATAGCAAGCTGCCAAAACTAGTGAGTGGCTTATAGTAGAGTAAGCCATCTATAGAATGGATGGCAATAGAAGAACTAACAGGCTACTGTCAATCAGGTTATTATAAATAATAACTTGATTGACAGCTTGTGGTTGAATGGAGAATAAGACAACACAGACTCAACCTCACTCTCTGAGCTGTTAAAAATCATAGCAAATATTTCTCATCAAAAGGGCTGGACTGACTCTTTCAAATATACATTCAATTGACATACTATTGTGAATAGGCAAAGCACTGTGACAGCTGGCATCGCTCCTTTCCAGTGTTTGATAGTCAGGGTGTGCCTGCCCCTGCTTGTTGTATTAAAGCAGGTAGAGGATGTCACGAAGGGGACAGAACAGGGAGGTACACAATCATCCTTTACCGTCCCTCCTAAGACAAGGCCACACCTGTTCTGGGCAATAGAGACAGATATGACTCACAAATTGATGTCCTTGCTCTCACCACCACCGTTGTCGTGACAAAAGAGAAACACCCCTGCCTCCCTGCCACCATGAAAACATAACAGATTTCCACTGATGTTCTGACATTGAGGTAGCTGCCGGAAAATCAATATGATATTTTTTCCTCTTTTTGTTTGCATCGACCACAGGCAGTGGACTGAGAGGAGACAGAAAACATAAACAAAGCAAGGGGAATAGATGTATCGTGACATTAATTTCAGTTCTGCATGGAAAAGAGGATTGATAACACCATCTATTTCGGTCCTCCACTTTTAGAAACCTATAACTGACGACTATAAATATTTGTATGCTGTGTGGTTACAGAAAACAAGGAATCGATGACCCATAACTACATAATATGACAAGCTGCCTGACATGAGTCATACTATGTGTACTGTAACAAAACGTCAATACCAAAAACAATTCAAGGGTTGCTTTTGCGTCATGAAAGGCAAATTGTAGGTGAATGGAAAGACTATTTTGCAGAGAGAAGGATGAGGTACATCGTATGCCTTTAAAAAATTACAACCTGCTAGGGACCACATTCCATGCTTTATTTTTGGTTACATATTCCATGTGTTGGGGACAGCGACCTTTCAGCGCCTTGGGGCTGTCTAGACGAACAGGTAGCCAGACCTAGACAGGCGGTCAGCCATCATAAAGAGTTTATTTGCTCTGTTTATTCTTAGCCTTTTCTTAAAGGTTATAACACTGGGACTTTCAAACTCGATACTGATCAGCTCACTATAATGGGTGTCAGAGAGAAGCCAGAGATCCACCATGAAATGGGGAGATAAAGAGAGAGAAAAGAAAGATAGCAGAATGCAGAAAGTAAATTGTACAAACATCAGATACAATATTAGCATGGCTTTTCTCTAAACACATCTGTTCATATCAAATCTCTGCCACAAAAATAAAAAAAACAGCTCAATTTCAGAAACCCTTTCCAATTCAGGGCTTTTATTCAGGCATTTACAGACCTCATCTAGGGTTCAGCAGCAATTTCCTGAGCCCCGTGTTCCCTCCTTTGAAATACAAACCATGCTATTTTTCATTAAATCATGTACGATCACCAGTAACCAGTTAAATATTAGGCTATAAAGCTAGCTGCTAAGATATCCCACACTGCAGTAATATTACACCAAGTATTTTCCCTCTCAGTGAGTATAAGGATAATTTAGCAAGGAGATATACTCGCTGAGCTCCTGTATCTCTCACTGAGGATATAGCAAGGTGCCAAATATAGGTCACATAACAGAGCATATCTGTGTAACATGAACAAAACTGACTGACTTTAGCTGGAGTTACCCTGCAGGAGAGAAGATAAAGAACCAGGTATGGGGTGAGATTCCCAAAGGCTTTGCAACTGAAAAAGTCCATTGTAGCCAATTGAAGGAAGATTATCTTAGTGCTATGGAGCTTTTGAGAAACTCTTCCCTGTACCGCAGCAAGACAGGATAACATGATGCCCTACACCGCAGTTGCATTGGGAAACAAGAGAAACCAAATATTTTAACTGCAGTTAAAAAAAACTGACTTTACATTACTTTTGTAAGTACATTATGGAGGACCATCAGCAAAATGTTCAGTAATGGATGTTGCTTTAATAAATTATCTGTTAATTGCTGGCCTAATGGCTGGTATTCAGTAAGAATAAACAGTACTGTAAAAGAGATTAAGAAATCTTACCAACCTTATTCAGATACAGTTTCCTTGTTTTGTTGGTTAATCTTTTATTTTCAGATGCATGAAACCACATTAAGCTAACAGGGGAAACCAAGACTTGTCAGGGATGGATAATACAAACAAACGTCATTTACATTGCATTCATGCCATAACATTCATGCAGTATCATATCATGCAGACCATTGGCTGTATCATTGGCCATTACTGATTGGTGGGGAAACTTAAAGGCTTCCACAGGAAATATATCATACTATTTAGATCGATGTTCTACATTTCATACACTGAAAGTGTGGATGTGGTGTTAAAACTAGGCCACTTTGATTACAAAACACAAAAAGGCTGAAGGCCCTTGGGTCCATGTCCTCCTTGCTATCCTTGTGCCTAGGCGTCGGCCAGCTCCCCACGTCTCGTCCCATACTACTACACCTAATTCAGGTCACACTCGATGATGGTGCTAGGCGTCATGCCCAGTGTGGTTGGGGAGAGGCCCACGAAGATCAAAAGCTAACCCCTATTCCACTGTCTCTGCTCTGGGTTCGTGAACAGGTTTCACAGGGCTGGGAACTACAGAAACACAGACGCTGGGCAGGCCCCACACTCCCCAGTCCAAAGTCCCCCAAGCCCAAGACCTCATTACAGAGTCACTGGCTAAAGGTTAATGTTTTAATACCTGCAGAGGAAAGAAGAGCAGGAGTGAGGTGGGAGACTGGTGAAGGATTGGGACAGGAGTATCAAAATTATTATGAATTGTTTGGGACTGTCAGGGAAACAACAGTTGTTCTTGGAGATCATTGCATGCTGGCAATCCAGCACACAAACATGTTTGCACACCAATGACAACAGCAAAACCTTCATACCGGATTCAAACGTGTAGAGATGCCAAAATCTCTTTCATACAGATATACAAAATGCCATATGAGCTTTTACGAAGAATATAAAAGAACATCTGTACATCGATATGTTGAAATTAAGACAAATTGAGTGATGGATTTGACTAGAACAATAAAAGCAGATGTTACAGAATATCAAGAGGTAGAGCCATTGGGACTCAGGCAATGCAGTAACTGCAGTAAGTTATCAAAATTACATAACAGAGACAGTTGGTGAACATCCTAGCAAAATTGAATTTGAATTATCAAGCACACAAAAAGGGTGTTGACTAAGCTAGGCCATTGGTCATTCTGTTGATCCCATTGTATAGATCCCATAGCTGATTATATCTGTTCTTACCTTACTGGAGTTTAACTACACTCCAGTAGATTTTTATATTGTTCATGCTTGCTATTAAAAATATTTGAGTGCTTACCCTTCATAGTTTGCAATATCATTGATGTGACCGTGTTCATATAACATCGATCTGCTGAACTGTATAGGCCTCAAGGGACTATAAAATTAAAAGAGATTCTAAATGTTTCTACACACATCACATTACTAAATGAAATAGCTAAGAGGCTGGGTGTTTGAGTAGTGCTAAACCATTGCCACCAACTGGTACAGAATAAATATGCGATGGCTTGGTTGTTTTATGTGGACTTAGTCTGAATATCACCTCTTGTAAAATAGGAGACCTGGCTAGAGTCAAACCAGTAAACCATTAAACATGTGTTTCTAACAACTAAGCACCCTCTCACCAATTTACAACAGGGCACCATGCTCTTCCCATCATGACTTTAATTTTGTAATCAGTATACACCATGGAGCCAAGTTGGCACAGATACAGCTGTTTGGTGATGCAGTCCACATAGGAAAGGCTTCAGAGGGGTAGGGACAACATAGGAACAGCTCTTTATGAGCAACTTAGAGAGAGCGAGATAGAGCAAGATATGGAGCCATTGAGAGAACTGTGTGAGAGAGACACATCAAAAAGAATGAATGTGATGGAGAGATTATCGAGAGGGAAAATGGGGGAAAAAAGAGACATAGTGAAATGGATAAAATTGACATATCCATACATCGATACATTCATATATAGATATATAGACAGATAGATTGATAGATAGGAATGGAGAGAGATATAACAAAATAAACAGTAAATAGATAAGTCTGCCATGAGGAAATGCTCATCCTGAACATCAACATGTGGTGTATTGAACATAAATATTTGCCCAGCCTTTTTTTTTTGTTAGACATTGGTAAACAAGGACACATGTGCCGCTCTGTGGGACTACAACGAGCAAATGCTAAGATACAGTGATCCACAACAGATGAAGCTGAATAAATATTGAGAAGTATTTTTTACTTTTAAAAACATAAAGATACTCAAATCTAAACTGTAACTGTGATAATGATGAAAAGACTGAATGAAAAAGAGAAAAGTGACAGATTACAGGTTACAAGAATAGATGGCTGTGATAAAGAAAAGTGGAGGGAGATAGAAATCAATAGCTTCTATAACTTTAATGAGACCACATGGGATATGTTGGTCTCTATGCACCTACACACGTGCACAAACCCGAATGCACAAACCCGAATGCACAAACCCGAATGCATGTACGAATCCACACACATGAAAGCATTTACACACACACACACAAACACACACACACACACACTCTAAAATCACACAAATATTAACAACGCAATAGACATACTTCTATGACATAATATCCAATTCTAAACATTGAAACGAGGCACAAGACACCAAAACGAGTCTTCCGTGATCGTTAAAGTCACAGAGAGACATGTGGAAAGGAGAGGGAGAAATGCAATCCTAAATCCTTCCTATATTGGCAGAATCTCATTTTGTAAATAACTGGGGAATTATGGCGTTGAGCGGCATATTATTACCTTTTCATTAAAGAGACGCCTCTCCACCCGATCCCCACACCCGTGAAATCCCTCTCCCTATTCCACCCCCATGCCGCAGAGCAGCAGAACCTTTGAAGAGTGGGGGGGGGGTGGGGGGGTGGGGTGCCCATTAGCCTCATTTAGAATTAAGAGGATCATAAGGCAGTGTGGCACATGACTCTTTAGCCCTTCTCGTGAGCACCTAATTCCTCTTAGAGATCACGGAAGTCAAGGACAAATCAGCTGGCTCATTATATTCTTCCCAGGGCTGGCTTCACTGTATGATGATGGGAATCAGGGGACGTGATCCCGGGTTGGGTCACATGAGGGCATGGAAGGATGAAAGGAGCCTACAGGCCCAGGAAATGCTGGGTGGAATGGAGTAGCTCATTGGGCCAATATCCAACTGAAACAAGTCCACTGACTTGATGTCTTAGCTGTTTCAAGTCCATGACTTTTAAGTTATTTAACAGGTGCTCTTAGCTGTTTACAGTAAGTTGCAAGTGCATATATTTTTATAGTGGCCCTAACCCTGGAATCTGCACACACCAAGCTCCACCAGCTGAACCACAAATACTCTTAAAACCATGTCAACTGAAAGACAGTTGATGAGATGAGTAAATGATCCAGCTCTTCACCACCTTGCCACTCTTCATTATCTTACCAAAAATAAAGTGGATATTGAAATTCACTTTAGGATCAGATTTTCTTAGTGGCGAAACAAACTTCGAAATCATGTAGGTGCATCTTATGCAGGGTGCAGCAGGGATGCAACTGTGCGGCGCTGTGAAACTGCTAGGTTAAGGTTCAAGTGATATTTCTGACTGGTTAAGGTTGGGTATAAGGCTAGGTGTTAATTCAGATGGGTTTATGAGTCATTCAACTAAAATAAGTTTTGGATACAGTTTGTGGTTTAAAGCCAATCCAACATCTGCAAACAAAATCCTCTTGACTGTGGAATGATCATGATGCTGACCTTCCAATCCTTAGAAAAAGAAAAACAGTGGGAGATGTGGTGGGGGAAAATGCTAAATCCAGGGTGGGTACAGGCCTAATGGTGTAAAGATTCCCCCTAAGGTGAGCCAATGTGTCAGTGTTTTATCTGTGGCTGTCTGGAGAGTGCTCTCAGATGGCCTTTTAAAACAGAGTGCTGTTGGGTTATTCAACATTTTGGAGAAACGCTGGGTCTACAGGGAGAGGGTCAAATGTCAACATCTGATTGCTGTGGTAATGTGAGGACTATAACAAACTCAGTGATAAGCTGACAGGAAGGGCATTAAGACAACACACACAGGGAGATATATAGAAGTGGACACCTCCGTGTACACAAGCACATACACTTCAAGTAGCCTTTAGTCTCAGTAAAGCAAACACTTCTCTCTGCTCTGCCAAAGGCCATTAGCTTGAGGTGCAGTTTGGCAATTCACTACTGTACTTGACTAGACCAAGCTGGGCTATGCTAAGCAATGTCATCCTTTCTGTATGCTTTAGGGCAGTATCCCCCACCATCCTCCACTCAGTTTGAAATCTATAAGAATCAATTACACACTTATCAAACAAAATCAGATGTGTGAGTAACATGTGGTAAAGGTAATGGTTTCACACCTCCTACATGAAAACAACCTGTGAATAATAGTAGTAATATATTTTCACTTCCTGTGCTCAGGTCCATGGTTTTCACTGTGTAGGTCCAGTGGTATTGACCAGGGTATTGATTGTGTCTACTCTGCTTGAGTGTGGTGAGTAGAGGAGCAACGGTTCAGGGGCAGGCCCTGCTATGGCGTTTCTTTAATTAGGCCCCCAAGCGCCTGCCTCACCAACTATTTCATACTCCTCCTGCTACTCTGCCTCTTTTCCTTGCCCAGTCAGATAACACCGCAGAGAGAAAAGATTCCTCTAGTGTCCTTTGCTGGAGCTTCTTGTCTCCCTCTTCTCTCCATTGCCTCATCGATTCTCCCACTCTATTACTTTCCCTTCTATTTTTTTGTTCTTTTTTTCTAAAGATTGCAATCAGCTTGGGCGGTCAGGTTGGTCGGCCTTTGGGTAAACCACACAGGTCGAGATAGATAATGTGAGGGATGAGACGAACTAGAGGAGAAAAGGGCTACAACAAAGGGGAGGAGGGAGGTGACCCAGAAAACTTGCCAGGCATTCATCCCACCAGCCCCCCCAACCCCACTTATCAGCATCTTGTTTGGGATGAAGGCGATCCAAGACACAGACGTTTAAACATAAAAGGTTATCAAGGTGCTGCTGGACTGCAATAATATTTGTTGTCTTAGAGGGATGGACTGTTGTCACACCGCGAAATGGAAGTATTATGCATGCATTTCTAACATATATTATTTAAGGTGGTATAGTTTGTCATATGTTGTAGGGTTAAGGTAGCTCTAACAACATGCCCAGGTTAGCCCAAACACATTACTATCTCTGGAGGTAACGATGCTACTGCATCAAGGCATCAAGGCTTTTATCAATTTCCACAATTCAAGTGTTAACTTCAACTTGACATTTCAATTTGAGATGTGTTTGTTCATTTTAGAGCTGTGAACACAGGCCTTGTCAAGACATGTGTTGTCATTCTGTTGGGAGTAGGGGATCAAACTGACACTTTAAAAGAATCTTAAACCAGAAAAACTGACCTTTCTTCCAGTCTAATATGCAGCGTTTTGTAAATATCACTCGCATCACCTCTTGACTGCAGAGCAAGGGCTGTTGGATGCAAGGCTGTGCTGGCACATCCGCCGATGGCAATTTGACGCTGGCAACCTCATCACTCACTACCATAAATGTTGATCAAATATGTATGGGGTCCGTGACTAGGTCCAATATGTGGACATGCCACTCAAACTGCAAAAATCCCAGAGCACAACAGGAGGATGTGAAATCCTGTTACCCAAAAGCAACAAGTTATTCTAACCTGCCAACAAGTAGTATGCTTTTTTCATGGCTAACCCAGATTTGCTGTTAAAGGTGCCTTATGCAGCATTTAACATTTGAAATATCTGATAATAACCATCAGTAAATTTTAAAAAGAGTCTCTGGCAGAGTGCGAGGAGTGACAATATCCCATGGTTGCATGGTTGCAAGTAAAATGTAGAAGGCCGGGAAGTTTGAACGTGTGTACTTCCTTGAAGGTGTGTGAGGTGAAGGCCAATGACAATCATTCAATGTTCTTGTTAATTCTATTTGAATTAGTGCAGACATATTTTAGAAAGGTTTCTCCAAAATCTTTGCTCGAGACAATAAGCTAATGAGCTAAGCTGCATCTGAGCAGACACTCCTTGATTCCATTTCTTGCTGGAAAATAGTGTTACAAACCGGTGTTCTCTGCAAATGGTTAAAAACAAACTAGCATATTTTAGTTCCAGCTAGCACTAGCTAGCATAATTATGGTTTCATGTTTGCTAAATAGCCATCAACTATGGACAATTCTCTGCAATATAGCAATGCATCTAACGCAATTGATAGCCCAGATGATGTTTTAACAGGTTGAGCTGTTTATTTTGTTTAATTCTGTGTTCCATAGTTATGAAAAAGGCCCAACAACTTTAACCCCATTTGAGACCAAGGCTTGTGTTCACTGTTCCAGCATTTGAAGGTTGGAAGTGACATTGCTTCAAACCGGTCAGTATGCTCATATTTAAGAATGAAAATGTCAGATCCTTATGGAATTATGGAAATGATATACAACTCACTGCGGATTGGTTGTATTAAGTTGTTAAAGGGCACCTTTTGTAACATACGTTACTGGTTTTAAATTCACTAAAGGACGCGGAACACACACAAACAAATATTTACAGTTTGATTTTATATTTTTATCAAAGATATTTTGACGATTAGCTAGTTTTTATGAACATAAAATGTTTTGTTTCTATGGTAATCAGAAGCTAATTATGTGGCATAGTATTACAATTTACAGTAGCCATCAATATGGTGGATACAAAGGATAATATTGAGAGCTGGTGTCTATAACATGTTTTACCTTTTCTCTGGACCACTTTGGTCTAATCAGTTCCAATAGCATTTGAAAGAAAACTTTTTTATTGACTGGAAGCTAAATATTTATTTGAAAAGTTTACTTCTTTTCTTGTCAAAGTAGCTGCTTTGTTTGTGCCATTTTTACCTCTTATGGTTAGGGTTTATAGTAATATGGTGGGAAAGTGAAGAATATCCATATTCTTTTGGCTATATACCAGAGTGGATGACCTAAAAATACTTACCAGAATGTTTTGGTTTATATAAGGAGGTCTTTCTAAGAAGTCAACATGTACGCGTCAGCAACTAGCATCCAAAAAGTTCACCAGCAGAATTACACAACTGGCTCACTTCAAAATTGATAATTGACTCGATTCTGATTGTTTCTCCAATTGATTTCTGAAGTGTAGAGAAACCTCTAAACTCATGCTACATGAGTGCACTGTGCTTCATCAAACAGCAAGACAATCACCCCTTAACATACTCCCATAGCATCAAAAACATCAAAAACATGCAGTGCCTTGAAACAGGGAGACCATTTATATAATGTTTCATAATACAGTATTTCTAAATAGTGAAACTTTAAGTAAATACTCTTTAATAAAAGCAAAGATTTCAATGTCCCAATAACTATGTAGAGGTCTATGTAGAGGTCACGCCATTCTGTGTGTCCCTCTCCATCTCTCCCTCTCTACAGCCATATTAACGTTTACATACTAAATGTTTGAACTCTGCCTCAAAGGTGGTTTGTCCTCTAGTTTGAAGGAAGTGCAGCAAACGCTTTAAAAAGCATGAAACCGAATGAAAAAGATACAGCTGTGTATTGATTTGGCCACCCAGTGTTGAGAAACAAAGGTTGGCAGGGATGAATATGGTCCGCAGACTCCGCATCAGTGAAAACAATAGATGTTATCAGTCTTAATGGTGGACAGAAGTCCTTGAGCTGAAGGAGACACTCCTCAAAGTTTCCACTCTTTACTCAACGTTGTGCAACCTTGCCACAGCCTAGCCGATAAAATGCATTGAAAGGAGACATTAACCTATAACAGTATCCCAGTGGATAAACAGATTTAGATTCCACTGTTCAACTCAATATCCCCTCCGCCTGTAGACAGGAAGGAAGAGAGGAGGAATTGAGGATCAGGAACACCACTGGCTGAAAGGGAATAAATGCAAAGCGCCTAGTGGATACAGGCAGGGGGCTGGTGTAACCGCGTTGGCTAGAATTTCACTTTTAAATGAATAGTAATTTGTTTTCATTTAAATGTAAATCAGGGGAAGCTAATGGAATTACGTTGACAGTCATCCGCAGAGTAAACCGACTCGCCCACCCACCAACCCTGAGCACCGGAAGGCCCTGGGCCACCCACTCATTGATGGCAGAGGAAGAAACAACAAGTTGATGGGCAGTGGGTGACCTCTGGGGAAATACGGAAATGTGAGATTGTGTCTTATGGGTGGCTCCCCCACCCTTGCCCTCCACCTCTCTATCTGAAATGTCAGTGCTATTGCTCCATATTGTAGCATGTTTTTGGCATGCTGTCTAAACCTATAAAGCATTCCTGTCGTAGACACACCGGTAAAGCAGAACCGCACATAAGAGAAAAAGAGATAGGGAGAGAGAAAAAGAAAAATGTAAAGAAAACAAGTGAAATACTGAGGGGATAGAGAGAAAAGGAGGAAATGCTATGAAAAGACAGGGAAATGTGAGAGAGCATTACAGAATACAGCGAGAAAGCATGACAGTATCTGAAGGGTGATACAGTATAGAGAGAGTCAGGTCCAGTGATTTGCAGGGTTGCTGCTGTAGACACAGGTGTGCCTTAATCCTGTGGTGTTCTGTTTCCTATTACAGCAGCACAGCAGAACGCTTGCTGTTATAGACCAAGCCGCTAAAATACTCAAACAAAGGAAAAGCCCTCTCTGGGGAGGAACATGCAGCTCTCAGAACGAAGAAGGCACCTGGCTCTGCAGCAGGGGCCAAAGCACTAAATCCAGGTTGTAACATGATGAATGAAAAAAATCTAAGAAAGCAAGTGAATGTTTTCACTATTAAGAGTAATGTTTATCTAAAAAAGATGCATTTGTGCTGATAAATGATTTAAAGTGTGCAATTATGCAAATCCTTCGGCAGATATTTAGATTTTTGGCTGAGTGTGATAATGTTTGCCCAACAAAACCTTTAAGCCCACTTAAAGTCTCCATTGACTGCTAATATAGCATTAGAGTATTTACTGGTGGGTTCAGAATTTCTGATTTGGCCACTGAAAGGAGAGCGGAGAGGAGATCTTCAAAGAGCCTTGGAAATTCATTCCCCATTTTATTGTGAAGAAGGAAGTGCTTTGTCGGTTTTACAAGCCACAGTGCCTGAGGACAGAAGGAGCGAGGCAAAGTTCATCCACTGAGAGGGGACTCTTAAATCCCCATGCTGCACCACACTGACACTCACAAATGCGCCAATCAGCCTGGAAGCACAGACACAGACAGACAGCAAGGGCGCTTTGTAATATGCTTGGTGCTGTTCATCCATGGCTTTACTTGTCGTCCTCCCTCAATTTCTTCCCTCTTCCTTCCTTGCTTCCATGCCATAGAGAACATGCCTAATTGGAATTCACAAAATAGGGGGATGGGGACAGATGGCAAAATGGGATGGGGAGATATGAGAATGAATGACTGTTCAGGGCTGCCTCCTTCCCATGTGTGGCCAGTGGTATTTATAGGACAGCGATCTTCATTCAGCCACAATCCGCAAATTTTGGACTCAAAATCCCAATATTATGGAGTCAATATGCTAAATATTTACAGAATTTACAATAATATTTAAGGATGTGTTGGTAATGTGAACTCTGTCTAGTGATCCTGACTGATCATTTGGATCAAAGCTCAAAAGGAACATTCAAGTAGCCTATCATCTAAATTTCCTCATCCTAGTCTAATCCTATTCTCTGTTTTCAAAAAGGCCTATAATGATTAATCTTGTGCACTGGTTAAATCTTCAACAGCAGAAATGTAGATATCAAGTTTCCAAAAAAAACACAATATGGCCTAATCATATTATTATCTACTATATATTGAATAAGAAAGCAACGGGGAAACATACAGTACCTAAATAATTAAGGAAGACGCTGAATCCATTTACAAAAAAATATTGACTAATTCTGCAATATCAGTTATCATTCTGATATGCGCCAAATGTAGTCTCTGCAGTATTCCCTTTTGTAATGCCTCTTGATAAAAAGTTATCTAAAAGTTAATGTAACTGAAAGTAATAAGATAACCAGCATTTTGCCATTTTTGTTATATAACTATAAAACTTTACATGGCATGATACTCAAGTTGTGAATATACTGTAATGATAGTACAGTTATAATGAGTACACTGATACATAGATTTTATCCTGTCTATATTTTATCTTTTGTTAGGAGCACTGACACATTTCTTCAGGTGCAGAGTTCGGGAATCTATTTTGCACTATGTTATTGTCACTAGTTTTACTGTACAGCATCAATTGTATAGTGTGCGCTTGCTGTGTATGATAGGTTGATTGTGTTGCAGGTGTATTGCAGGCATTATATATATTACGAAAGTAAAAATGTCTTGTCTACATCTTAAATCTTTACCTTCTTCTTTACGTTACCAACAACTTTCCAAATACACCCTCAGAGTTATTAAATATTTATTTGGTTTTGATTACTAATGAACATTTGTCAGACAGCGGGGTGACAGGTGCTTGCTGCTATTGATGAATTCTGCCTTTGCAATGACAGATATCACCGGATACCCTAGCAAGCCACTCTCCAACACCTCTGCCTTACACTCTGCCTATTCCTAGTCCCTCTATCACCCCCCATTCTGTCTCCCTCTCTTACTCCATCAGGTGAGCAGACAAATGGTTCCTCAGCCAAAGCATCTGTCACAGCAACAATCTGCTGAAAGTAAATTACAGTGACAGGAGTTACGATGGGGGGGGGGATATTTATTGAACTAAAGCTTTCTTGAGGACAGTTACGTGTTTCCCATGGCCACAGGTCAGGGCAGCGAGAGAGAGTAAAGAGAGAGTTAAGAAAGAGGCATAAAAAGACATGGAAGGAAGGCAGGAAGAGAGAAAAAATATACAAGAGACAAAGCAGATAGTAAGAAAAGAATATTGGATAAAGAGAGTGTGTTAATGTGAAGAGACGCAATTTAAAAGGGCTTGACACTGAAGTGATCATGTGCCTTTGTGACGAGGGATGCCCTTGAATCAGCCTCTGAGGAGGTGAATGGTGAATTGTGGACAGGCAGTTATCTCCAAGGCTCCCCTTTCAGCGCTGTTGGAAAATGCTTGACAGCAACGAAATGTTTCTATGGAACGCAGTGGGACGCGATCCAAGGCAGCGCAGAGACAATGGCTGGAGAGCGAGCAGCACATCTGCAGACGAAGCGTAGAATGACAACACTTGATGTTTCAGAACTTCCCATGTAAAGAGACAAACTAACACATTTGAATGTGCACACACGGACAGACACACACCGAAACAGTGGGAAGAAATCCTTGCATGGTTCTTAATGACAACAGCTCATCGATGCTATCAAAGATACCCCACGGAGATGGGAAATGAGAGAAAAAAAATCCCCAAACAAACAAGATGCCATATAAATCCACACACCCAAATCTAGATAAACCACTGGATGCTGTAAAATGCCATAGACAGTGTGAATCACATTGTAATTTCAACTCAATATCAGCACTGAAGATTATATCACATTAAATTCAATGAATGTGAGCTTACTGAGATTGTGGACCAGAAGATACCATCTATATCAGAATGGCTGATAAACAACCCATTGCATTTTGACACAACGATAAACTACTAGTTATTCAAGCTCTGATCCTGTCCGGTCTGAACTACTGTCCAGTAGACCCAATAGAAGAACCTATTTCCCCTTGTAGCTAAGATAGAGTCCCTGCCCAACTTCAGAAAACATAACTGAGGGATAATATTACTAGTACAAATGCAAGGCTCTCCTGGTTTTCGAAAAGTAAAGAGGTGCTACATACATTATTGGTTTTATGATAAATATTATTTGTGTGTCTTGTTGACTCAAAGTCCAGAATGTTTCTCCAGTCATATTACATGTTTAGACACCCAAAGTCAACAAGACATACAACCAGGGGTCTCTTTACAAGTGTACAAGATGGAAATCACTTTTTCCGTGTAAAACCATGACAACAGGGAATCTCTACCACCTCAAGTAACTCAAGTACAGTACAATCAGAAATAAAAACGGAAAAAAACAACACTTCACGGCAAAGCCGATGACGAGTCTGTAGAGACACTTTCACAGACACATAAACACTACCGATATTAATTTACATCTTCAACCAGTTTTTGGTAATGATAGTCTGTTTATATTTGTTTGTCTGTAATGTCTAAATGCCGATGATATCCTTGATTATATGTAGATTTTGATTGGTTTTGTTTGCATGTATAGTCTTTTTCTATGAGTGTCAGGCCCCAGGAAGTCTTGCTGTTGCCATGGTTTTAGCTAATCAAGATCTAAGTAAACAAACAAATACACCGTAAAACCGGTTCATGTGCTGTGTAATTTCAGATCCAAATAATGTGCTTTTTGGATGGAAATATCCTTCACACATTACTTTAAGAATGAAGGGTATTTAAATAGATGGACGTCAGTGTGTAACCTACAAGCTCATCATGAAATGAATTAGAACTAATGCCTGAAAAACAACATAATATACATAACACATTTAAACCGTACTTGAATGGAGTCCATCATCATATCACGATGGTACTGGGATGGGGTTGTAACACTGTGTGTACAGTGAAGTGTTTGGTGTGCCATAAGTACAGAACACGAGTGTACTCAGGTAATGAAATTGGCTGTTAGAAATGAGTGGGTCTACTCAAAACAACAGGTTGATATTTGCATATTGGCTCTCTCTGGACATCTGTTTCCTTCTATAATGAATGGGAAGCTTTCTCCATCGCGCCTCCGCCCAATTCCACCCCTGAGTGCATCACATATTTAATTAGCTTAGTTCAATTTGAGCAATTGCAAAGCTATGAATTTTTCACTGGAGGAGCTGTGGAGTATCATGGTCAAAGCATTATGCCGATGTTGCAAACCTGCAATAACAAAAACTCCAGTATGTATATATATACACACAGAGTATTGGCATTCTTGCAGTTTATTTTTAAAATATATTTCATACCTATATTTCTTTGGTTTGCTGTTGAACAAAAACTGATTTTTTAAAAAGAATTAAATACATTTTAGATTATTACCATAAAAAACACATTCTAAAATAGCCCAGAAAATATTTCTAGAAGTCACCTTCTAAAAGAAATAATTTGATTTCATGCAGAAAATCCTTTACTTAGGAATTTAACTCACATGGTGAGTTTCAGGTGACTGCAAAATGAAAATCACTCATTAAACCAGTTTGAATAGAGAATCTGACTGTCATACAACAAACACTGAGGAACTGAATACAAATGTTGAATTGTCTGAGGATGTCAGACACTAGATTATAGGCAAACATAGATAATCTTGGGGAAACAAGTCCATCTCCAAAGACCTTGATGTTC
This sequence comes from Esox niger, assembly GCA_016801105.1. Taxonomy (NCBI): domain Eukaryota; kingdom Metazoa; phylum Chordata; class Actinopteri; order Esociformes; family Esocidae; genus Esox; species Esox niger. The sequence continues at coordinate 74,844 of JACXGJ010000277.1, forward strand.
CAGGGTCAAACTTACTTAATGTTAGCAAGAAGATTACAGGTGCAAGTGAAAACGTTATGGAAGGTCACAGCAAGGGATTGATTGAATGGGAATAAAGCACCTCGATCAACTGCAACATAGATTTAAACTGACCTTTAGACAAAAGGTACAATAGTATCAACGTGCACCTTCCGTTGCCAACGCAGTGAAAGTGGGCTGTATGTTAGGAGACCCACTGCAAAGAGACAGAGACAAGAACGTCTGATTGCAAATTTTAAAACACACATGAACATGCCACAGCCCTCCTGAGACAATCTTCTATGGACAGATTATACCAAATTAGAGCTTTGCTAATTTGCTTCATTTATGTTTACAGAAAAGTAAATGAAGCCTTAAAAGAAAAGAAGACGTTCCCCTTAGTCAAACAAGAAGGACGTTCAGTGAAGAACACCTTCCCCATGTCAAACATGGAGGAAATTCTGTGATGTCTTACGGTTGCTATACCGCCTCTGGCGATGGGTGCATCTAACGTAATACCAAGGCATTTTGAAGTGCAATATTGAATCCAGTTACAGAAACCACAGTTATGGTAATTGGTCTTCCAACAGGACAATGACTCGAAACACACTTCAAAATGCACTCAAGAATGGTTCAAGACAAAACATTGAACTGTTCAAGGGTAAGCAATGAGTTCAGATCTAATTCCTTTTGAAAACCTGTGAAGATCTTTTGGAAACAGCACTTAGGATGCCCCATTCCAATCTGGGGCAACTCGAAGGCTTTGCACAAGAAGATTGGCAAAGAAGATCGATAATGATCTGAGGATGCTTAAGCAAGGCTGGAATCGGGCAGATTTGTCTTTTGAAGGACACTTGAATCAAGCCTAGTACAAGGTTATCCTGGTAGAACACCTGCTTTCTTCTGCTCTGACAATGTTCCCCAACTCTGAGAATTGTTTTATTCCAGCAGGACAATGCTCCATGCCACACAGCCAGGTCAGTCAAGGTGTGGATGGAGGACCACCAGATCAAGACCTGAACCCCATTAAAAACTTCTGGAATTTGATCAAGAGGAAAATGGATTGTCACAAGCCTTCAAACTAAGCTGAGCTACTTGAATATTTTACTCAAACACATACCTATGAATGGTAAAACCCGAGAAACTGATCATTTTGCACTGGTCTCTTAATGTTTTCCAGAGCTGTATATACAAATATATATTTGTTTGCAAAGTGATGCAACTTCATTGAGAAAAAAACGAAGATTTACCCACAGACCATTACAATGTTTTCCAGAAGTACGCAAACACATGGACAGATAATATGCTGGCATGAGTCCCTGCATATGTCCCCTAGAGGATTTCAGCACTGGACAGCTCTGTTACGTACCCCGATCCCTGTTCCTTGACACCAATTCCTAACCATACACCAACAAGAATCCTGCATGTCTTTTTTATGTCAGACTTTTATTACATCGAATATGCATTGTTAAGCAAAACTAATTTGTATGACATTAAGAATTGGCAACATGCCTACACACGATTCCAAACACAACAAACCAACAAAGCTATCGTAGCATGTCAGCAATGTGGGCAACCTTGGTGGATTATGGGTGTTTAATACACTGTGAGGATGTGAATTTCTTGTCCCTTTTTCTTCCACATGCCTATTCCAAATTCTCATTCTCATCTAAAACGTCCATACAGATGGAACCACCACCATCCAGGGTCAAGAAATATATTGTATACTTGTACCTCTATAAGTGCATAAAAAACATGCAAGATGAAGTTATTAAAATGTTAATGTAAGAAGTTATAAAAAATACTAGCCGCTAGTGAATCGGAGGGTTTTGGCTGGCTTACAGTATAAACACTACAAAAAGTATTTTTCACTACAATATTGCTTAAACAGAACATTTTCAAAACATGCAGGTTGATATTATGGAATTCTTTTTAAAATCCCTGATATTTCTTCTGCATTGACTGAAAAATTCTAAACAAATCCAGACATGTAGTTTTAATATTCCGTTTCCATCCTAACTATGGATGGATTCCAATAGGAATTAACCCATCACTTTGAAATCTAGTCTCGTAATATTCCCAGGTTTCCCAGAGATCCTGGTATATGCTGGAACTTTTGGGAATGTTACAAGAATTTGCAACAATGTGTTTCAGGTCTCTACTATGGCATTCAAGGCCTCAAAACAATGCCTTGTGAGATAAGTGAAGTACAAAGACTTTAACATTTATGATAACATTTGCCTCCAAAGTCATAAGGCCACAGGAGTGAAAATAAATTAACAGAATAACTAGGTCATTAACAAATACAGTCATGGGTGGCAACTCTAGAATTCACTTAAAATGCAATGCATACTGGAAAATGGTGGAAGTATGGCTTTGTGAGCATGTTGCACACTGAATTTAAGCCAATCCCCACTTAAACCCATTTGGATAGACTCAAATAATTTAAGTGTAATGGTTTCCTCACATTGGGGATTTACAGAGACCATGTTCAATTCATATTTGAGGAACTTAACTGACAATTACTAAAAGTGAAAACTAATTACAAATTACTAAAACTGAAATGACAGTAGAAAAACATGTTGGTTGGAAAGAAATGTTTCCATATTAGGGATAAATAAAAAATGGGTTCTTCAACAGATGAGTCTTCTCTGTAGCCCTTAATTAACTCTCTGTCTCTCTTTAGTCTCTCAGATCAGATCAAACAACACTGTGTCAAACCTTCTGCTCCTGTGTCTTTCTCTTCTTCACTCTTCAATCCCAATCCTCATAAAATATCACTCCATTTACCAATAACACCTGCAGGCTACTTCTCGACTGTGTCACTGATATAGTGGATCAAGACAAATACACATAACAAAATAGACACAGAAACAGGCATTAAGGTATTATCACCTAAGGCTGTGTGAGCACACACAGGAGCTGATCAGATTATCAATGGTCTGACTGGAGATTTCCATCAATTTCTTGAATTGAGTGTAGAGCAACAAACATCATTTGGTTGGAAGCTGCTTGTTCCAAATTAAGGAGAGAAACAACTTTGTATATTGAAAATCCCAGTATATTTTTTTCAATCTACAGACGATCTGATCAAATGCTGTATTAACTAATTTAACCAGCCTAATACACACTAAATCTCATATCTCAACCAACTCTGCAGCAACCCCTAAAGCAGATAAGTCTCCTCTTCTAATATTTATTTTATGCAGGTTGAAATTAATGTCAATACTTGATTAACTAATAATCCAATCATCAACTTAAATCAGTAACTTATTTGGAAATGCCATATTGTAAGATCTGAACATTGTGATGGGATCCACAGTGAGACCATTGCTGGACGATATAATTGCGCCAAGCATCATAATAATCATGTTATTCATCTTAAACAAATTTTAAGAAGAGGTTACATCATTGCATCGCTCTCCAGGAGTAACCTCATTCTCAGGTTTTTTAATCCCCAGGATATTTGGGCGCGTAAGTGTTTTGGAACATAGAGAGACCGTCAGCGACACGTCAAAAGATGAAAAAAGCAACGGACTTGTGCTCAATGTGTTTTAGTAAATCACATAACGAGCCCGAAAGCGGGCTTTTTGAAGAACATTTTGAGGATCAAGGTTAGTCTTATCTTGACTAAACTAGTAATCTGTCGTGTGATTATAGCTTCTGCACTGTGCCCGCTGCGCATTGAATCGAGAAAATCACACTAGTTTATGGCGACAGAAACTATGTTTATGTTTTTGAACATGGATGTCAGGTTCAGAAACAGAACCTTACGTCCACATCATTTGTTGGCTACCTTAAAAGTTAATTAAGCTTTAAGGTCATTAAACCGAGTGTTGTGCTGCGCTTGTTGCAATATATTTCCATAGAAAGGTCATTGACAAATCAAAATGCAGCAAATAGTCATTCGTACAATTTCAAATGTATATAGTCGGAAGATGAGAAAATATATATTTTTCATATTGGCAAAGTTTAGCTTAGTTTGTGTGATTGGATACCAGAGGAACACACTGACTACATTCTAGAAAATATATTATCTTACACAACCAACGAGCTGTTACGAAATAATATTAATTGTATTTTAATTCACTTGTATTCGAGATAGAAAAGTCACATTCTAAACTGTTCTTAGGCCTACCTCGTGCCACCGTGACCGGGAACTGCAAACCAAGAAATACAAGGATGCCCAAACTCAGGTAGCATCCTCCGGAAAACTGTCCCATCTCTGCGCTAGTCGTCTTTCCATCCGACTCGGGGATGTAGCGCTGGGGCCTCAATCATTTGCGCTCGTTGACCGTGTCACCAGTAACAGGTTACCCCGCTCTGACAATGATTACACCGCCTCAGCCGAGGAAGGAGAAACGCCGCTGCATATCGGCTTTGCAGTGCAGAGAGATGGAGAACGGCGTGTGTTTCGGCTGTGGGAAAGCCAGTGAGAGAGTACAATAATTAAGCCGCGCAAGCCAATAGCTCTGCTTTGGGCGGAGAGAGAGAGAAAGGGGCATGCACTGCGTGTCCAAAGCCCAAATGGAAATTTTGAATGACAGAAAAAGTGTGCGTGTATATGTGTATGTGTGTGAGAAAGAGAAAGAGAGTGTGTGAGCGAGAGCGAGCGAGCGAGCGAGACAGACTTATAGTAGAAGGTAGGCTACAGGTGAGTTTTCCGTATTACAGAGAAAGAAAACAAACCGATGCCCACAATTCAATCGACGTATGCTATCATGTTTTTCATTAAAACCAGGGGACGTCATTTCAAAAAGATATCCTCTTGATGCACATGACCATCACCCAGAGGTTTCTGTGATTTATAACCAGGGGTGGAATCGGTAAAAAAAATACCCGCTTTGTCACTTTTGCCACACCTTCGAACTCGCTCAAATGCAACTCCTAGTGGAGAGTTCAGATATGGTGGTGGAAAAAATTCATGGCTGTTGATTCGAGTCCTGGGCCATAAAATGGCTATTAAATGTCAATTAGAAGGCAACTGTTAAAAAAGGCTTTCCTACTTGTACTGTATGAACACTGTAAACAGTACTGTAAACATGCTCACCTTTTGCAAGCAGACTTCTGGATGAAATAGACCTGCAAATGAGACCAAAAAATTAAATCACTTCATTACTTGGTATTAATTAATTTAAAATATACCTCATTGTAGTCCAATTCTAGGCTAGCCCAGAATTGTTCTGGGCTGGACTAGCCAATTAGATGGAGAGTAAGGAGAGTGAGCAGCAAGGAGAAGAGCGGCCCGAGAGTAGGAATTTTGGTTTGAGGATACATATGTTATTGCTTCTTTTGAGTAGGGATTTAGGTTTGAGACGGTTAGTCTTGTTATAGGAGAAAGCTGTATATTTGTGTTAATGGTAGAAATTATATATTTCATTGTCATTTTAACTAGATAGCGACTCCATATACAGGCAATTCTTTAGTGTCCATTTGAGTTCTCTGTGATATAACTTCAGCTTGTTAGTTACGACCAGCCACCAGATAGCCTTTAAACTACAAAGTCACCATAGCAACTTAAGTATCTTTCGCCATAAGAGTTCAAGCTAAGGTATATCAAAGACAGTGTGCGTTTCCAGTAGGTTAACTCAAGTAGTGACTCTAGGTGTAAGGAGATCAATAGTTCAGGAGTTCTGTAACTCCAGTTCTATGAGTGGAGTGGAACCCTCTAGGGGGAGCTCTGCTCCTCATGGTTTACCGTTACTGTACTAGTGGCAGCCTGTACGCACTTGGTATCAGCCAATGAGAGAGCATCAGTGTATAAATTAGGCTAGCAACCCCACTGGTCATCCTCCCAAACTTCAGGCAACTCCGGGGGTCTGCCCAGGGCCTAAAAGCCCTAAGGTGCTCCACTCCACACATATAACGGAAGTTACAGAACTCCGGAAACTATCGTTCTATTTCATGGAGCTCCGTCCTCTAGGGGGAGCTCTGCTCCTAGTGGTTTAGGGCGTGCTGCCGAGATATACTCCTTGGCTGACACAATAGACCCACAGGCAATCAGATCTGGCCAAGTCTGGTCAACACCAAGCACTGCTGTGTCCCACTGAAATAATGCGCACACTCTGGCATCAATCGTGTCCACGGTGCCGCCACGCCTATCAACAGACAAGCAGGCAGTGATGCGTGAATGCTGTAACCAGCTACAAGCACAAACAGACCATTCACACAAATAGTCTCAAAAGCAAGGAGATGACAGGAAAAAACAAGACATCCATTGGATATCATCCAACACCTGTCTGACTTGACGAAAGAACACAAGGACATATCCATAGGGTAGTGCTGGATAAAAGGGAAAGGTGTCAACCACGACACCGTTTCACAAATATCCTCAACCAGCAACCATATGAGTGGAATGCACTCTGACTCCAAAAGGCAAAGGACATCCCATCACCTCATAAGCCAATTCAATCTCTTACTTTAGTTAATGAGTCAGCCACTCTTTAGACAATGCCAAAGCACCGCAACACACAAACAGCTAAGGTAAGGTGTCACTCTCTACTGTGATCACCACATAGTGTGCCAAAGAGCACACCGGGCAGAATCGACGGAGACGCTCCGCTCTCTCTCCCTCAAAGGGACGAGAGAAGGCCCAAAACTCCAAATTCTGTGACTTTAAACAAGCTCTACACTCAAACAGGTCTACCTCTGCTGTCCTAAACCAGCTCCATAATGCATTAAACATTTCTGGGTGTGTACAGAGCGAGCAAGCTGTGGAAGTCGGCGGCAACCTTTGGTTGCCAATGACTCTGACAGCCCAGTGTTGTAACCAATGGGCCTCACGCCAGGCAGCAGAGGAACAGCCACTCTAGCTTCAAAATTACCCCTGCCAACTATGTCACCCCCTCAACCCAAACATGCCAAACAGTGGTCATGAGGCTCGCCATCCACCTTGATAAAGTCTATTGGGTATGGATATCTCCATTGGGATTGTTCTTGATCTCAAAGTAAGTCTTCAAAAGCCGAGTTGGCTGAAATAAAAGGGAGGATGACAGGTGGGGTTGCTAGCCTCATATACAGTGGGGGAACAAGTATTTGATACACTGCTGATTTTGCAGGTTTTCCTATTTACAAAGCATGAAGAGGTCTGTAATTTTCATCATAGGTACACTTCAACTGTGAGAGACAGAATCTAAAACAAAAATCCAGAAAATCACATTGTATGATTTTTAAATAATTTATTTGCATTTTATTGCATGACATAAGTATTTGATACATCAGAAAAGCGGAACTTAATATTTGGTACAGAAACCTTTGTTTGTAAATCCAGAGATCACATGTTTCCTGTAGTTCTTGACCAGGTTTGCACACACTGCAGCAGGGATTTTGGCCCACTCCTCCATACAGACCTTCTCCAGATCCTTCAGGTTTCGTGGCTGTCGCTGGGTATTACGGACTTTCAGCTCCCTCCAAAGATTTTCTATTGGGTTCAGGTCTGGAGACTGGCTAGGCCACTCCAGGACCTTGAGATGCTTCTTACGGGGCCACTCCTTAGTTGGCTGTGTTTCGGGTCGTTGTCATGCTGGAAAACCCAGCCACAACCCATCTTCAATGCTCTTGCTGAGGGAAGGAGGTTGTTGGCCAAGATCTCCATCCTCCCCTCAATAAGGTGCAGTCGTCCTGTCCCCTTTGCAGGAACACATCCCCAAAGAATGATGTTTCCACCTCCATGCTTCACGGTTGGGATGGTGTTCTTGGGGTTGTATTCATCCTTCTTCTTCCTCCCAACACATGGCGAGTGGAGTTTAGACCAAAAAGGTCTATTTTTGTCTCATCAGACCACATGAACTTCTCCCATTCCTACTCTGCAGGGCGGTTGGGTGGGCTATGCCCCGAATGTGGTGTGATCCTAGCTACGCCCCTGCTGCTTTCGTTAACAACCTGTATAAGACAGGCTCATTTCCAGAGATCGCTGGCCATCAATTGTGTGTAGAATGAACAAATGATAACTTCCGCGCGTAGATAGTGGTGCTGGTCCCTCAAAAATGCAATGTTTTGTAAAGATTCTCTTTTGAATCTTACAAAACAATAGCCACACTGGTATCGATAATAACACTTCTATTTAAAAACATATAGACAGCCTATTACACACAATTCTACTAGTTTTCCATTTAATAGCTTGTATCTTCAGATGGACAAAATGCATGCAGTTCCAGCAAAGCAAAAACATCATATTACAATTGCAGAGAAAGGTGCCTTATGCAGCATTTTACATAAAAAAATATCCGATAATAACCAGTACATACCATCAGTTAACGTTAAAAAACAGTCTCTGGTAGTGTCAGGAGTGACAATATCCCCAGGTGCCATGGTTGCAAGTAAAACGTTGGCCAGGACGTTTATATGCGTGTACTTCCTTGAAGGTGTAGGTGAAGGCCAATGACAAGCTTTGTTTGGGTTCACTTAGCCTACACTGTACGCTCCAGAAACTAAAATATACCGGAGGAGCGTGAGAATAAGAAAAAGGAGGGTACATTTTGCATTTGATTGCGAGAGCCGAAGTTTGTGTGAACCGTGAAGCTGAGTTGGCTACCTTTCTACTTGACAGGTATGTTACATCGCCTCATTTAGCCAATTGGCTAGATAGTCCAGAACATCTATGTGTACGTTATTTGATGATGACGGAGAAACAGTAATACTATGTAGAAAATCATTCGATATTCGTGTTTATTCTATTTGTATGAGCCCAAATAGTTTTGGGGAAAGTTTCTCCAAAGTCTGGTTGAGACCATAAGCTAACGAGGTAAGTTGTGTCCAAGCAGACACTCGTTGATTACAACCTGGTGTTTTCAGCAAAATGTTTTAAAAAATTGCATTGTGGGTTGTTTGAATAAATCTTATGCATAAGCGAATATTGCTTGTTAGAAGCAATTATTCTGCTTTTTAGCTAGGTTTAGTCTTGTGCAAACTGGTAGGGGGGGGGGGGGTATTATTACCCGTGCTAGCGCTAACTAGCACAATACTCGTGTATTGTTCGCTACCTAGCCATCATCGAGTCTCTGAATTATGGCGATGTATCTAACGCAATAGATTGCCCAGATTATGTTTTGATTGGTTTAGCTGTTTACTTTGTTTATTCTGTGTTCTGTGGTTATGGAAAAGGCCCATGAACGTTAACCCCATTTGAAACAAAAGTCTGTTCATTGTTCCAGCATCGATGGTTGGAAGCTACACTGCTTCAAACAGGTCGGTATGCTCATAGTATGTAATGACAATGTCAGATCCTAATGGAGTTATAGAAGTTATATTCTTGCTTAATGAAGTCATATTCTCTGTAATTAAGAAGCGTCAGTTGAACAGAAATTTAAGTTAGGTATATAATGAGGCAAATGTATATACAGTACACCCTTTTATTATAACATCACAGCTAATACTGTGCTTATGTACTCTTGTCTAAACATATTCACGGGGCATGTCCTAGAGTGTGAAAATATTATAAAATATAATAATTTATATATAGAATGATCAAATGAGTGCATATCTATAAATAACATAAATAATGACAATGTCCGTTATTGATACAGAACATTTGGAAAGTATTCAAAGGCCTTTACTTCTTCCCACATTTTGTTATGTTACAGCCTTATTCTGAAATGGGTAGAATAAAAATATTCATCAATCTAAATACTATACCCAATAATGAACATGCAAAAACAGTGTTTACAAACATAATTTATAAAAAATATGCACATTTATAAAACCCCCACAAATATTACATTTGCATCAACCATTAAGTGACAACTTTACTTAGTACATTGTTGAAGCACCTTTGGCAGCGATAGCAGCCTTGAGTCTTCTTGCGTATGACAGTACAAGCTTGGAACACCTGTATTTGTGGGAGTGTCTCCAATTCTTCTCTGCGGATCCCCTCAAGATCTATCAAGTTGGATGGGTAACATGGCTGCACAGCCATTTTCATGTTAACGGTTCTGAATACACTGTATACATACAAAAACATTGACCAACACCAAAAAGTATGTTCTGGCATCTCTTGCTTTTCCCAGAATTGCCAGATGGCCGATCCTTTAATGCTCACATTGTTATTAATTATTTTATTTGCTTTAAGATCGAATGTAAAACAATTATGTTTACACTGACAGGAAGCTATCATTTCTATAGTAATTTTGGATATTAATAACAGTATAATACTCTGATGATTCCACTCTAAGTGCTGTATGAAATCAACATGATGCAATATTGTCTAATTTCTGGTCTTTTATGAAGTAATTATTTTCCCATGGAGGATAGATGAAAGTGTGATTGAAGTATTTAAAAACGATATTTTCTTACAATCATTGGTCAGGGGACTCTTTCAAGTAGAAGCAAGGCGGGTTCTTACAAACATAATTGACAACAGTGGGTTTAGTAATTGGCATATTCTGTCCTATAAAATTTCTTCATTAAACAACTTGGGTATCAGATTTTTATTAATGTTTGGGACAGTCTTGAAAAATAAGCTTGATCCACTTGTGCCTAATGATTGCTGACAGTGTGATTTTGAATAAAAGTAAACATCCCTTTTAAAAGTGTCAGTGATTTCAGTTGAAGACCTTTCCCAGGAAGCACTCATTCTTTCTGCTACAGAGAAAGTTTGGTCTACAGAGAAAGGCTAGCGGAGATTGAGGGATTCTACATTGCACTCGCAACACTTTATCAAGTTATTTGTCTTTTATACAACTTGAATGCTCTTCACCAATTCAGAGCGCCTATTGTGCTAGGTATACATTTAGTATTCTATTGCATGTATCACTGCTATTTTTCTGTGAGCTCCACTGATATTCTCCACCATTTTTCTCTGAGGGACCCAAGGCCTCAGCTCCTGTTTTTCCTGCCTTGAATTTGGATTCACAATGTTCCTTTAAAATGCACTGCAGCCTTCACCCAGGCCACACCAGGTTCTCAGATAGGGCTCCCAGGGGTTATGTTATGTTTGTCTAATAAGCTAAAAGCCTCTCTCTGTTATGGCTAATTTGCAACTGAATCTTCAAAAAGTATTTGTGAAAAAACAGAGACATTTTGAAGAGGATTGGAAGTGTCATCCTAAACCCAGATGTTTCATTGCACTTTGATGGTGATTGAGGTGGAACTGTACCCTCTAAAATGCTACACTGAAGACAGTCGCTGATTGCCTCTTAACACTAGGGAAAAAAACAACAAAAGTGAACACATCGTCCATCATGGAGCCAATCAACATATGACGTAATTGTAATAATCTGTACTTGAATTTTAAACCTATATAACACAAGAAGCAGTATAACCCGTGCGTGCGTGCGTGTGCGTGAGTGTGAGTGTACACTGCTTTGAAATTCAAACTTATTTTTCTGTTTGATATTACATTTTTCAACACTGACATACAAATGTGTACTTAAGTTAAAAGCTCATTTGCTTTTTTTAAAACATGTTTATGAAATGAATAGTTTTATTGTAAATACTGAATTTGGCCATGTTTATAGATAGTGTATGTCTTTTCACCAATAATATCCAGTAGCTTTGCACACATGCAGATGCCTGGCTAACCAACTTCATGGTTTCATGATGTCTTCTAAATTCTAAAAGGAAATTTAACATGTTCTGGCATATATTAATTCTCTCTTGTTGAAATTAAATAAATATCCTGAATTAAAAACCCTTGTACTATTTGAATGAACATTTCCGCAAAGAACATAGGCTATTGCATAAGGAGACGGGGAATTAAAAGTAATGTTCTTAAACTCAGCAAACACTATGACAAATCAATGTTTCATTGGGATGAACAAGCAACAAACGCAAACACATAACTAAAACATGAACTATACAACTATTGAACAGCATATACAATTGAATTTTTTTGCTAAGTTTATGCACTTATCATACCCCAGGTTTGTGGAAAATAAATCCATGCGCAGAATGTGCGAAAACATATGGACCTTTAGTGAAAACAATCCACAGCTACTATGGAACAGTTTTTGCCCTTTTTATATTTATGAATTATAGCGTAGCATTTGCAAGATAGCGTGGATGCAAATGAGAACAAGAAGAGACAGGAGTCAAATGTATTATCTTTCCTTTTTGAATAATTTCATATCATTTGACCTATTATAAGTGTGGTATGTGCTCTTTGAGTCTGTTCTGGGTAAAATGTATGTGCCTTTCCTATTTCATCATTTAATTCCCCATTAAAAAGCACTCATCCCACGACTTTGAGTTTGTGAATGTTTCCTTCTATTATTACAATACCAGGATGGGCAAGTAGCATTTGGCTCATTCAGAAAATACTGTGCAAGTTTATTGGATAAAAAATGTGTTTGTGTGTGTTTTTATGTCAAACAGGGAGCGATAGAAAGCTTGAGAGGCACAAGCAAAGTGTATGAGGTATTCAAGACAGAGAGATAGCCAAACCCATTTTGATGAGGCAGCAAACCACACAGAACACAGCATGTTATCTGTGACCATTCTGTCCTTGTAAACACTAAGTGATTATTCAGGAAACATAACAGAAACGTTTAGCCAACACATCCTTGCACCTCTCGTGTACACATTACCATTAGCCTCAAGGCTACGGCAGTCAGAAAGAAAGAGTAAATACTGAGAATTACCCTGGGAAAAAGTCACTAGAAGAATAGCCAGCTTGGTGTCAAATGTTTACATTAAGGAACGCAGTAGTAGAGTTGAGGCTGTTATGGTAATGGAGTAGCAAACTAACCAAGTATTTTCAGGTTTACATGCGAAAAACATATTCAAATATCACTTTTGTATTTTTCCTTCAATACATTTTTTGAGTTTGAGGTTCTATTTGGATGACACTAAATGGGATAACCATACCAGAATAAGTTTGTGCTATATTCTGGTATAACCAGTGCCCAGCCCAACATGAGGCTACTGGTGAGAGAAAGAATAGCACTAATCACAGTTAAGATAGAACTGGCAGCAGCACATATGCTGCATGTTAGAAAGGGAGGCTCCCTTAAGTGTTGCCCAGGAAGTGGTGGGGTATGCTGGTATTGGGTTTTAATAGATGCATAAAATGCAACAAGCAAAAAGCACAACAAAATATTCACTTGCAGGTTTTTCATCGACAGTGCATAAAAGAAGAGATACTGTAGTAAAACAGTGGCTAGAAAAACTCCCTTGCTGGGTTGGAACCTAGGAAGAAATCTTGGGAGGAAAGTTTGTATAGCATTTTTGTTTTATTTATATATTGTTTTAAGTCAATTACATTTTTATTATAATTGTTTTGTTTTTTTATTTACTTTTTGCCGGGCCACGTAAGAAGTGCAAATGTCTCTGACTGAGAGAATGACTAACTGGCTGACTGAGTAACCCTTAGTAAATAGCATAGCGGTTCGCGAAGCAGTCCCATGTTTGGATCTCACTGGCAAAGCGAGATCAAAAATTATTCCTTATAGGCTAAAACCTTCTGTATTTTCATTACAGTAAGCCTGAAATAAAACAGTTCACGTTTGTATTGTGACTGTTTCTGGTGGATTTTTGAAGTACTCATCCGTGCATACATTTTGGGTCAGGATAGACAAACACATTTTCTGGCTACAACTTACAGTAGTTACGTGATAGTAAGCCTTAACAAAAACTATACAGTTATATTGCGACTTTTTCTGGCATGGAAAAGTTCATCTTCAGACTCTAACAATTACTAATGTCTTGGGAATATTCCTTGAAGGATAGTAGATACTAGTAAGCCTATTACTGGTTGTTACAGTTCATAGATACTCTGATGGATATACATTTAATAAAAAATATTTGTCTTTTTAACACGATATTCAAAAGTTTCTAGTGAATACTAAAATGTGTGATGCCGTGGCGTAGTGGTTAAAAACAGTGTCTCTCACATGGAAGGCTGAAGTTCAAATCTGTTGAGGCCAACGACATTTATAAATTTGATTTAGTTTACAGTTAAGCAGTATTGCAACTATTTCTGGCAGATTCCATGATTCTCTCATCTTTTCACTAGTTGAAAAAGTTAGTTATCTTCACATTTATTGATAGTTATTGTATCAATGTCATTCACGAATGAAAGAAAAAAGTATTTTGTTATGTCATGAAAGAAAAAAGTCATTCTTATGCCATGAAATTAAATAGCTTTGGCAGACTAGTAAATCTTAATTCTTGACTTTTCCAGTAAGTTAGTAGATACTGGTAAAGCCGATTCCTGGCTAATACGCTGTTAAAACGGCCAGTGGCAAACAACATACAGTTCATAGATGCTATTTGTGGTGGTGGTAAACTTAGTAAATAATTTTAGTCAGTTTAAATGTATCAATATCATTCACAAATGGGCAATTAGCTGTTGAAACAGCCAGTGGCAAAATAGGTTATGTTCAGGGTAAACACAACAGGCTATACTGACCTGTCAAATATAGTGGTTAATGTCACAGCCTTCCACATGGGCGACCTGGGTTTGAATCTCAAGAGGGCAGTACTTTCTATTGTGGGTCGGCTGAACTAGGCTTGCCTGGTTTCATGTTAAAATATATTATGTTAATACTGTCAGGGGGTTTTCATTCTAAACCAAATTGCTAAATGACCCATCTTGAACATCTTTTACATGAACATTGTAAAACAATTGTTTATATTAGCTTCGAAAAATCGAATATTTTATTAGTCAAATATTGATCACGGCTTACTAAGGTACAATCACTGATATTACTTGTTTGGTCACTTATCTATTGGTGATGTCTTCAAGGATGTAAGACAGACAGAAAAGCTGCATAGAGGAAGCCGTTGAACGCAGCATTGCCCGGCAGCTCCAGATGGGGCACAGCTGCAACCACTTTGCTTCAGGGCATACCTACTGTCTGTTCCCTGTGTTTTTCTTGTCATAGAACATATCATTAGCTAACTTAATTTGCTTGATTGACACCTCTACTGGCCATTAGAAATTGCCTTCAATCAATCACATCATATATGCATTTTATAAAGTGCCTTTTTACACAAGAAGTTGTCACCAAGTGCTTTTACAGATACTCAGCCTAAAACCCCAAAGAGCATGCAATAACATGATATTCATGAACACTGGCTAGGAAGAACTCCTGAGAAAGAAGAAGAAACCGACTTTGATGAGATCCTCTTTTGGCTGTCCCAGGTGAAGATTACAAGAGCCCCCGATTTTGGGCCACATCAAAATTCTAGCACAATCATTACCAACAGGTCAACATGTACAGGTGGGCTGTGTCCATTGTCTTTAGAGAGCATCCATATTAGCTGCAAAACCAGGTGGACAAGGACAGGGAAGACTAGGTTGGCTTTAGGCAGTGACAGCAGGAATCATCAGACTGAAGATAAATATAAAAAACAACCAGGTGGACTTTGGACAGCAACAGCCTGTAGTCACTCCATCATCAGGGAACATATATGATATACACATAACCACACGTAAAACTGCAAAACATATATATACACATACAGTATATGTAGAGAATTTCTCCACATTTATTTACATATGTGCCCTGAATGTGTTCATGAAATATATAACATGGGCTTCTCAATATTATAATACAATGCATGTCATACATTTTAACGTGGAATATTATGTGTTGAAATAATAAAATATGTTTGTATGTTTGGAATTAAGACATTATTTTCCAGAAAATCTCCTTGTTATAGTAAGCCTAACTAATTATTGTTGGCAAAATGGGGCGCAAACCAACATAACCACCAGTCTAGATCTTATTGCATTACATTAATTACTGTGAAAATACAGTAATTATCTTTTACAAACAAGAGCAGATTTATAATTGTACCATATGTTTTTAACATGATTTCTATTAAAAACATTGTCATTGCAAGTAAAGAAACAACTGGTTAGAGGTCAGTCATCTTAATTTAATTCACAGTATAATACAATTGCTATTTTGTTACACTATCATTATAAATGTTTTGACTTAAGTCAATGTCAATCAGCATATTGCACCTTTTTCAGTTTCTATATAATGAACCACTTTGTACTCCAAGTTTACATTTAAAATGACTAATTATGGAAACAATATGCATACATTTTAACACGGTATCATGAATGCCATTCCTCTGTAAAACTACTTAAAAGAAACGACTAGATAACATAATAAAAATATGACAAGAAACAATGCAATTATGGAAATGTACATGTATTTAAGACATATTAAAACATTTGCAAACAGCCACAATCGAACATGTAAATATATGTATGAAATATATGGCCATACATTAGAAATACATGTATTACGTACAGCTCTGGAAAAAATTAAGAGACCACTGCACAGTTTTCTTTCCTTTCCAATAAAGTTGAAAAGGAAAGTTTTTAGGTGAGGAACAAAAACTTTTAATTTGCAGTGTTCTCTTAATTTTAACCCTTCTGTTCCTCACTCAAAACCTTCCTTTTCTACTTTTTTGAAAGGAAAGGAAAAGGTGCAGTGGTCTCTTAATTTTTTCCAGAGCTGTATATTAATATATGTTTAAGAAAATATAGGCACATATAAAAAAAAAAAATCGAAATATATGTCAATATATAATACTTCCGTGTGGGTAAACAAAAAGAGAGGAAATCAGAGAGTGCATTTTGGACAATTTTCAGCACATGGAGGGTGCCCAAGAAACACAAAATTAGGGCTTTCCCCCAAATGTTTCTTCTCTTAAGGGGAGACTTTCTCCAAGGCCACTGGGGGAATGGAATCTGTCTTGTTATTGCTTGAATGTCGCTTTTTCCAGTAGTTGTTGGCAATCTCTTGTATGGTGGATTAGAAATATCCAGGGATCTTTGTTTTTAATTCACTACCAGCATTCATTTGTGGAATTTCCAAGAAGTGTTGACTACTGGGAATAAAGGAGGCAAAACTGTGGTCTTTGAGTGGAATTATCTCAACTTGCCAGGATGTGGTAAGATCCTAATCACTCATCTACTCTGAAGCAGGTCAGCCAGAGTATATTTTGCTAAAATAGTAATACTTTGGAAAACTTCCTGTATATTGTTTTCTTGGCATATACAGCTCCCGATTTACGAAATTACAAGACCACTGCACCTTCTTTCCTTTCCAGAAAAGTTGAAAAGGAAGGTTTTGCCTGAGGAACAGAAGGGTTAAAATTAAGACACTACTGCAAATTGAACACTTCTGTTCCTCATACAAAACTTTCCTTTTCAAATTTATTGGAAAGGAAAGATATAGGTGCAGTGGTCTCTTAACCGATCAAAACAAGCACGGACCATTTGCATCAGTAAAAAAACGTGTGAACGACTGACTCGTTCAGTTTTAACGTTCACTTGAACGGTTGTTCCATTCAGTTGAACGGCTGCCAGTGAAGTTCTGTTAGTTTGACGTTGGGGGGGTTTAGGCATTACTGACTCAAATGAACTCAAAAGATTCAAATGTCAACCAGCTATGGGTGGTTAGGTAGTCCCGGATGCACTTGCACTGGAAGGAGTCAGGGATGGGCCCTGTCAGGGGCCCTGAGCACATGGATGAATCTGGATGTTTTGACGGTGTTCAATGCTGAGCTGAAGCACATTCTCACATCAGTATTCCTGTTGTCCAGGTGGGACGGGGCAGTGTGGAGAGCAGTGAAGATTGTATTGTCCATTGATGCAAATTGATGGGTCTAGGGTGTCCTCACAGATGAGTGAGTGCTACAGGGAGGTAAGTCATTTAGACAGGTTACCTTAGAACTTTTGGGCACAGGGTGAATTTACAATATGTTGTTCACGAGAGGTGAATGCTATTTGGTTACTAAAAGTGTGTCCCTGTGTTTAATATTCTAGATGACATCAGTCATGAATTTTGTAAGTAGTGTTGCACATGTTGTAATATAAGTAATGCTGTCCGTCTTAGGAGAATGCCATGGTGATACTTGACAGGAGATTGTGAGGGGGCGGTTTCAAATTCTCTGTGGCAGTACACCTTGGAGGGAGCTTGCGGAATAGAGAGTAATTTCATGCTAATTAAAAAAATTATGCCACAAGAATTTGCAAATGAGCTGCTATTTTCAAAATGTATTATGTTATCAACGTGATATTAAAACATGAAAGGATTTAAAATCAACGGCAGGTGTCATTTCGAAGACAAACAATATTTTGCATTGAATTTAAACCCCACAAAAATATCTGGCTTCGATTGATTTTCTGTTCATCATTATACAATAGTTTTAATTGGATTATTTTTGCTCTATTGTACAGATGTTTCATAAATTTTGATGACTGTTTACCACACACACATAAACATACTTCCAATACCCCTTCATAACACACACATACAGAAGCAATATCTGTATGGCAGTACATTAATAATAGGTTTAGTATTATGAGCTGTGATTTTGTAATCAGGCCCACGGGAGTAGTGAGTAGCCCAGGTAAATAATATATAGATAGATTATCCTCTCTGTAGGAAAATGATTTGGTTTCCTTCCTTCTCTCTCCCTTTTTCTCTCATTCTTTTTCACCCTCTCTTTTCCCTCTCTCCTGCTATGATTTGATTGCCAACGACTCGCATTCAGATGAAAACAATACATTTCTCCACGGAGGAATGCACAAGGCTGTGCATCGGTGAGTTCATATTACACGCTTTAAGGCCTGTAACTGGAGACATAGGGTATCATCAGCAGGCAATGGAAAAACGGCACGATGAAATCACAGGTTGTTACCCCGTGTGAATGTAAAAATTAACACCTCTCATCTGATCAAAAATGAAATCAGTAAAACATGTTGTCGATATTGTTTTGCTGCTGAGGTCTGTCATAATCCACATAATCATCAACAATATTTTCTTTAAATTGCAGTAATATATATATATATATATATATATATATATATATATATATATATATATATAGTAGCATCACTAATTTAACTTTGAGACAGGATAAGACTGAACTGAGACGTACTGCTGACTGAACAGGGCAAACAATATGCAACAAAAGCAGCATCTCTACCTGTAAAGCCCTTTTGTAGATCTGGAAATATTGCATTCTGTCTGTATAAGCAATATGGTAGAAATTCCCCCTGGCAAATAAAAAGGTAAAGTGGAATGTCACTGCATGCCTTCAACACATCACATGTTCTATGATTTATAGATGGGTCATAAGCTTGGGGTTAGGGGTTATAGACTAGGAGCTAGGGACTAGGGTATAATTTGGTTTAGGGCATTGGCTTAACCTTTATCTACCTTCACATTCCACAGTCAGTCTAAGGTCAGAAACACCGAGTAACATCACTTCTCTAGCTTTGAGACTATAGCTGACCATTCAATGGGTGTATTGAATGGTGTGCTAGAGCTGTATTGCAGTAGCTCTCTCTTCAGGGCAAGTTGGGGAACGAGGGACAGAGGAGAGAAAGGTGGAAGAGCTTGTAGAGGAGGTTCATATAGCAGCATAAATTGCTTCTTAAGAACTGTCTGAGAGGAGAAAGAGTACAGAGAACTAGGATAGAGAGTGGTGGGGAGCAAGAGGGTGTAAGAGAGGAGGTGGAAAAAAAGGACAGGCTATTGAGAGTGGGCTCTGAATTACTCTCCTCTTCTCATCCATCCATATCTGGCACTAATGGCTCTCGGTGGAATCGTGGCACCCGCCTGTCACGGCTGTGTGACCCCTAGGGCAGCAAGCCGAGTGCTGCTCAAACACGGCACATTTGAGTGAGACACCGCCACACTTCCATTTCAGAGCCTTGTGACACGTGTGTCTGGGCTGTGTCAGGCAGGCTGCCGAGATACTCGTTACCTCTTTGCTTCTGTCTTTGTCACTTCTCCCAATTCCTGGCTACATATGTCAAGGCTGTGAATCTATCATGGAGACAGAGCCATTTATAGCTGTGTCAGAAGTTTCTTGGCATGTTTTATATGAGGAAAGTACATTGCTGGGAACAATAAGTACAATTTGAGCTTTTGCTGCTTCAGAGTAATGGTGGATGCAGAAAGGCTATCTGTCGAATAGATTCCACTTGACTCCATCCCTTTCGTTTTAAATGTATTTTTCCCTTGTCATGGTAAATAACAGGTTTGAACATCTGCTGTTTTAATCACCGTGTTGAAGCCTATTATAGGTGTTGCCTTTCCGCCCTGGCAGAGTGAAGTGGGATAATATAAGTGTTGATCTGTGTGTGAATCTTTGCATATGTGTGCGTCTGTCTTTGCACACGCGTTTGTGTTACCGTGTGTTTGTGTGTTCCTGATTGATGGCTCCTCCTAGGCCAGCCCCTGCCCGTCTCCTCGCTCCCAGTGACATAGGGCCAGGGGCCACGGTGGTAATAAGACCCCTGGGAGCGGCTCTTAGACAGCACATTTTGCTATCGATACTTGGGCATTCTCCACACACAGGGGCACAGCAAAGTGTGAAGGTCTTCCTCTCACCTATCCATCGACTGAGCAGCACGGGCTGGATAATGACTGTCAGACAGGAAGCGTGCGTGCTGGTGGTGGGCGAGCATGCACGTGTGTGATTCTGTGTGGTGAGTGGGGGCCCAAGTGTGTGTGTAGGAACGCTAAATGAGGAGGCAATTGGGTCTTAAGGAATGGTTATTTGGAATCTCTCAATAAACCAACCTCTTACCTTCTGTGTCTTCCCCATGCTGTTACATGTCCAGCACTTACATACTGTGTTTTTGTGGACACCCATGCACATACAGTGCGTGGACATAAGCGGACGCACGCATAAATGCTATTTAGAAATCTCTCAAGAAACCTGCTGCTTACACAGAATCCAACATCCATATCATGGATCCTACATTTGTAAAGGAAAGCTGTGTTCTGGGGTGGGGTTTCAGGGTTTGGACTTGGCCCCTTAGATCCGGTGAAGGGTCATCTTAATGCTACAGGATACAAAGACATTTTAAACAATTGGGTTCTACCAATGTTGTGGCAAATGTTTGGGAAAGGCCCTTTCCTGTTCCTGCATGACTGTGCCCTGGTGCACAAAGCCAGGTCTGTAAAAACATGGTTCAACAAGGTTGGTGTGGAGGAACTCAATGGCCTGCCCAGAGCCCTGACCTCAACCCCACTGAACACCTCTGGGATTAAGTGGAATTGGATGGAATGCAAGCCAGGCCTTGTCCAACATCAGACCTCACAAATGCTCTTTTGTTTGAATGGCACAAATTCCCACAGAAGCACTCCAAAATCTTATGGAAATCCTTCCCAGAAGAGTAGTGGTTGTTATAGCTGCAAAAGGGGGTCCAACACCATATTATTGACCATGAATTTGGAATGGGATGTCCAACAATCTCATATAGGTCTGATGGTTGGTTGTCCACATACTTGTCCACATATGTTGGGCCATATAGTGTATAACTTACAGTATATCATTTGATAGTTTACAGTTTTATAATAATTACATTTCATTCAATTATGTTTTTTCATTTCATTGGCAGCACATATTTCCGAACAATCCATCACATCCACCATTTTTACATTTTATGGAAAAGTCTAAATGTATAAATGAAATCCCACAAAGCCCACAGAGTGATAATTTCCTGAAGCATCTGGCATTAAATGCCAAAACGCATTTCATGCTTTCCGAACTATTAATGGATGGTGACTCTGAGGCTTAGAGTTTGGCCAGCCAGTCCACTCGAGGAAAGTAATAGTTCCATCACACTTCAGACACACTTAATTCTCTCTGCGCAAAAATTCAGGCTTGGATTACAGTCTGCTTATTTACTTCCTGGACTCACAGATTCATATAGTAGATGACTCAATGGCTTGTGCACTAAATACACCCCTATCCTGCCTGAATGGAAGGTAATGTGCACACTTACATGCAGTTGTTGTTCTCTGACTTCAGCTCTGACTTTAACACTATAGTGCCCTTCAACTTAATAACTTGTCTCGCAGCAACTGGATCAAGGAGCTCCTGACAGGCCGACACAATGTGTCGCCAGACGCTAGCCCCCAGGGATATGTAGTCAGCTCCCTCCAGCACTTCCTGTTCATCCGCGACTTAATGTTTATGCGCAACGTAACACCATCATCAACTTCAGCCTCGGCACTAGGGGTGGTCACCGACAGCGATGAGTTTGTGTACAAGGATGAAAGTCAGAGCCCTGGCGCAACGGTGACGGGAAATAACCTCCGCTTCAACCTCAGCCAGAATGAGGAGGTAATCACCGGCCCCAGAAGAAGTTTGCAGGCCACAGTCTACGTCAACAGGGCAGCGGTGGAGAGAGTAGAGGGTTTCAGGTTCCGTGGTGTGGACATCACTGAGGTCCGGAAGTACGGCGATGGAGACATTATGGTGAGGGAAATGCAACATTCCTCAGCATCCAGAGACCTTCTAAAGGTGCAACCATGAGAACATCCTATCAGGCTGCATCACCGCCAGGTACGGTAACTGCACCATTCACGACCGGCCACCTCTACAGAAGCTCGGGAAGTAAGCCAAATTCTGGAAAAAGGGAATCATAGCCAAACCTTCGACGCATCAACCAAGTTAACCACTTTTATGTTAGAGGGCCTAGAAAATTCAGTGTGAATAAAATATCAACACCAACTCCATATGGGATTCATACATATGGGATTTATAACAGGAATATTCAGCCTATTCACCCTATAGTACATGTCACCCACAGAGCATGTCTGTGATGCTCTGGATTGGTGTGTAAGTCACCATGTTCCATTTCCCGCCAATAACCAGCAGTTTCACACATCCGTTAAAGAGGAGTGAGACCAGATTCACCAGGCCACAATAAACAACCTGTTCTCTCCACGCGAAGGAGATGTGTGTGAGGTCAGTCATTTCAGTACTAGTGCTGAGCAGCTAAGAGCTTGCTATAATATGAAAATATTAACTTTCTCAGTCCACCTTTCCTTTACCTGGTTGTCAATATTTGGGACTTTGAATACTCCAACTTCTTCAGGAACCAGTTTTCCCCTGGTGTTGCTTTAATCTCACACTCACCCCGCTCCAACACTGTCAGTCACAGATCATAGATCAAATCATAGATTCACCTAACCTCGCACTTCTGAACTCACCCACTCACACATAAGCGTCATACATACACATGTATACACACCTTCGCACATTCCTATAGCCTGTATCCTGTAGATTTACAGTATTTACATTTATTACATGCCTCTTCTCTAAATCGTAAAATGCCTTTTCATGTGTTGCAATACTAAACAACTAATTCCATTGTGCACATCTTTCCTTACTATACTTCTGTATTTTCATATTTATACTGTATATTGTCAGTTCTTGTGTGTAAGTCCAAGCTAACTGCACTTTAGAAGACATCCGTTGGTACATGCTGTTCCAAGGTATCAGAAATTTAAATATCTCCTCTTGCTTACCCCATCCGCGTCTCCCTCTATTAATCCAGTAAACGAGAAGGCCAGTGGTGGCTACTCTCTGAACCTATTTTCCAAACAGTCCCTAGGTTCTATGCGTGCGCAAATCCATCTGCTAACACCTTGTTTGTAGGATGGTAGGTTATCATTATATTATTTTTTTTCTAGCCTAAGCTATGGATTAATATCATCCCAAATAGGGTTTTCAACAAAAACATATTCTAAAAGCGGAATGAACCATTTCCATGCTGTGCATAAATTATAGATCTTTCCAGATTATTGTTTGTAGATAAGCGTCTTTAGCCACCTCGGTTACCTTAGGACTTATTCAAGCACGCTACCAAATGTATTTCTTTGAATTTGGAAATCATTTCATAAAAGAAAAAAGTATATGGTTGTGGCCCATCACACATCAGGAAAATGACTGTTTGCAGACCCCCAGCTGATCTCATTCTAACCACATTTTAGCCATAACATCAAATTATGCTTAGGTGTGACTCAGAAGTGCCTGCACACCCAGCAGCTTTCTAGATGAGTATGAGGTATATTTTCTGTTTACTGTAGCCTAACATAGCTTTGATTGTATTTGGTGCCTTGATCAAGGACAAGGAGAAGAACAAGGGGATCGTAGAATTGTGGGATCAGAGACCAACCTTCTATTTAGATTTACATGTGCTGCAAATAAATGCTGTCAGTTATTGTGGTAATTTGAGGGGAGACATGAAAAGGCAGTGTTATACCCAGGTCTAATAAACTGACTTGGAAAAAGAATGCTCCTATATGTAGCGTCTGGCAGGCAGTGTCTCAAACCCATGACCTTCGGCTCCCCAGGCGGGTGCACTACCCACTGTTCCAAATAGGGATATCCCCTTTGGAGAGGCGGGAAGGGGCCATACCAAGGTCGCTACACATTTAATTGCAAGGCACATGCCATTATTTACAATTTAAAAAAATCTATGGTTGTCTGCAAGCAGTGCATACAAGAAAGGGCAGACTAATTTGTAGCAACATTCCTTCCTGTTAAATTAAGAGACAGACAGACTCTGACAAGGAATGGCTTCATGGCGTTTTTCTCAATCAAAGGGGACAACACCTGCTATTCAAGCTGGGAATGTACTTATTTTTCTTATGAAAATGCTAATGATTTTTGATGAATAAATGATTGCAAAGCATAATCTTTCAATTAAAATTGTTGAATTAGTTTGCCTTTATCTGTCAGTAGTTGAACTGAAGATATACAGTACTCACGCAATACCTAGAAAAAGTCTTGGCCCACATGTGATTTTTCTATTAAAGTTATTTGTCTATTACTACACATCACCCTGTGGAAATGGTTCTACGTGCAATCCAAAATGCTTCTACTAATAACCACCAGAAAACCTAAAAGGCTATTCAAAAGGTTCACTTACAGAGAACATTTGGCTTCACGTTGTTATTGTGCGTACTTATCTGTCTATCTGACCAATGACCGTGATCTTGATGACATTGCTGCAGACTTAGTTCTTCATTTATTTTTCATACAGTAAGTCTCACTATGAGTAAATGTGGAGCTTAGTATAGTACTGCATGTGAATAATGGGGAACCTGATTGGACTTGCTATGAATCAAGGACAAAATCACATTCACACAATGACTGTATAAATACTGCTGTGTTTTTACCTGTATGCTATATTCTTGGGTGTATGCAGGCCAGAAAGAATGGGAAATCTTAAATTATATTTGTCAAGCTCTTGGCACACAAGATAAGATATTCAAATAATATTCTGAATGCTTCCATTCTGGGATTTCATCATCAATCATAATTTGCGAATTGTAATGTTAAGTAGAAGCCATTATTCTGCTGCAGTTGGAATGATCAGGGTACACATGCAGCCACAATTACTAATCATGCACACATCTACGTACAGTGTCGGGTGATTTACTTTTAAAATTGTATGTATTCCAACTATATAGCTGATAAGAATGACACACTTTAAGTTATGAACTTAATATCACATTTGAAACGCATAAAAGAGAAACTGTAATCTAACAAAAATATCTAGTTAATTTATTGAGCTTTACACTAAACCTGAATGGTGAGGGGAGGAGGTGAGGGACAAAACAAACTACAAACCCCTTTTTCCCGGGACACGGCAACACCTCTAGAGCAGACTCCCGGAGGGGGGTTTGGGAGGAATGGGCGTTGCAACCTCCGTCTCCTGGCTGTCTTCTTCCATCTCCATCGTGCAGCCTTTCCTGGTTGATCTTTGCTTTTGGCCATGGCCCGGTGCTAATCCCTTTGAGCCCTTAAATACCTCCCTTGATGATATCCCAGTAGGAGGAATGTGCCCCATCTACTTAACTAGTGTTCTATGTCCCTGCCCGGAGACCTCGTAGTCTATGCTAGTAACAACAGCTAGCTAAAATAACTTGGTTTTGCCACAAAAGGATGGTACATTCTAGATTTGGTCTTCAGAACACTCAATAATTGGCTATGGAAACTGTACAGTGTACATCATGTATTGTAAGATCATTCTTGAGCATTATCAAAATACTTTTAATTGCATTCTTTTCATTCTTTGAAGTTTCTGGGTTCTTGGTTTAGCGTTTTACCTATAATTAATGTTTGTTTGGACAATCAAATCGTACCTTTTGTTTTTGTAATTGAACTAGCTAGCTACACAGCTAACACAAATGCCGTCACAGAGATCTCAACAGATTTGTAAATAATTCGAACAATTTGTAGATTGTATTCTTTCACGCAGACATTATGAAATGTTTTGTTATGAAAGAAATTCAGAAAAGTCCAAGTGGTGTGAATTCTTTTGAGAGTGACCGTAGTAGGTGCTCTACGAAACACTTGACTTCTACACTGTTTACGGCACTTCTGTCATACTCTTCTGTGTCCCTATATGTACTGCTTTCTCTTTAAATCTCTTCGAACACCTATCAACACATTCACTTCACGTGAATCTATGGAAAATGACTAGATTGATCAGAAAAATGACACGCCGTGTTAGAAACTAGATTATTGTAAGACATGTGGCCTAAAAAGTTGTGACTATGGTCGTATAATTTAGTATGTGGTCTACTAAACTTCCCCTGACACTGGTTGTGAGTATGCATTTGTGTGAGTTACATTGATTATGTTTCTGAGGGGCGAGTGAAAGTAACTTCCATTGGCTTTGTTTTCTGCTGTATTCTATATTCAATGTAGTCAATATTCTGCTTAGATGAGGGGCCCTTCTGCGGAGAAAAGCTGTACACCCCAGTGAAGTTCAAATCACCATCCCATGTCTGTGTTCTCTCCGATATGTCTCGAATTTCTGTCTTCTAGGCCCATGTTATGCCCGTGTAATATGTAGGTGTTTAAAAAGTGTTATAAGGGTTACTGATGAAAATCAGTTTTTTATGTAATTTTCCATTGTGCACTGTCTGTGTGTTTTCCCTTGCTTCTACAAAATGCCAGCACAGAGAGAACATTATTTTGAAACATGTTGATAGGATCGTTGTGGTTGGGCAAGTACAAGGCTGTTGGTGGAGTCAGGACGCTTGGATGAGACACACAGATTATTGGTTCTGAAAGATATGAACACTGCACAGAGAGCTATACGATCATGCGTAGAATAGAATAATAGCCTCCTCTTTTCCCTGACAGAAACTGTTGGCCTCATACGCTCCTTATATGCAAGAGAAAAAAACCTCAGTGTTCGGTTGAGGAGCTCGTCCCATCTAGTTGCAGTCAACCATTAATTTAGAAATACTGATGCCTGTCTTCATCTGAATCCATTTAATCGTCTGAATTTGGATACTGACTTCTATCAGGCACATGTCAAGTTTTTGTCAGATACTAATCCAGTGTTATATGACAATGTAGTATTTTTTGAAGATGTGAAACATACCGTTGGAACATCACATAAGTTCTTACATATGCTTCAGGGACACTGTGTCAATAACTGACTTCATGCTTAATTAATATACTGTATTAAGATAATCACATACGTAGTTATTCTGAAGGCCATCCCAACTGATGTAATCATGTATTGTAAGAGGTAAGATCAAGAATATATAATGTATTCCGTATACTATGTATGACCAGTCATTGACCATATAGTGACATAGAGCAAAGGGAGAGAGCTGTTATTGTAGGAGCTTCTAGAGATTAAGGGGGTCCATGTGCCGAGCAGCAATACATGCATTACGTCTGTATATGTGGCTCTTGGTGTGCTAAGGACTTGATAAGATTATGCTGACGTTGTGTTTGATGTAACTGATGTTACATTTTGTTTGTAATTGATGGAACTGATGTTACATTTTGTTTGCATGGGCTGTATATTGTACGGCCACAGTGTACGTTTTAAGTTACAAGCACACTCAGAGAGCAATCCCAATGAACGTTTGCTCATGTGGATGCAAAATGTATGCAGTGTTTTTGCAAATACAAAATTATTCATCAAGCAGTAAGTTTAAATACCCATCGTTATGATGAATAAAATTCAATGAATTCAATGAATGTAGTCATGTTTTATCTCATTTTGCTAAGCTTCCATGTTTTACCGATCATGCTACAAGAAAATATTATGGGTAGTCGCCGTTGTCCTTGATTGACGGAGCCATCAAATGTCTTTCAGCCATGTTTCCATCAGCATATATGTTGATAAATGTACAAGGTGTCAACATGATTCATCTTTACAAAACACTACAACTCTGAGAAGCAGTCATTCCTGCTCTGCCATAATCCCTCCACTCTGCTGTATTTATAATAAATATCACACTAGTAGATTGAATACTGCGAGTGTCGCTACGTAGGCAATTAGAGCGGTAATGGCTGGTTGTCATGATTCAAAGGATTCATTTATGGAAGTGATCTTACATTCTGATATTGAACAGATTTTAAACACATTGGAAGCTGGATATATTGGAATTTTCATGCATGGTGAAGCACATTCAAATATGTATGTACCAATTGCGTATGTACCGCAGCACTTTAAGTTCTTGAAGTTTAAGTTGCTAAGATCCCTAAGTGCAATATGCGATCCCCAAGTAAAATGTATTAAGGCACTTTGGAAGTGCAACTTACCTATAATTCCCTGGGCACCAAATGTGGCAACACTCAAGAATTTGGAGGAGTTTGATTAAAGGTCAATTTATTTTTACTTTATTCATGACTAAAATAATGAATATGAAAAATATATTTTATTATGATCCTTCCAACACTTTTCATGAATCTCTTCACACACCTATTTTCAAAGCTATCACCCTGAAATAAACTGGTATTGTCCATGAAAAGTTGGGTTTTGGAAATGGCCATACCAATTTGTGGGCTTGAAGTTACTGAATAATATATTTGTCATCTTTTGATATTAACAAGTCCAAATACTGCAAAGTGTGTTAAAAAATGTAGCTGTATTTTCTTAAACAAACCCAGAGAGTGCCAGTCAGGCAGCAGACCAACAAATTGACAAAAACCAACTGCAAAACACCCTGAGAGGGCTGAGTATAGCCTATAGAATTCACTCCCATCGCATGTACCTTAGGGACGACATGGGGTAACACGACTAAGCCAGTGCCCACTAAGCCCCTGACTGGCATTTTAGAAATGACATCCCAATGGAAAGAGGGGCGCTCGCCCAGCAAAGACTTCAAGGACAGTTTGTACATTTGTTCACACTCATAACCATGGAAAAGACACTTTGTTATCTACCTTTTATGCTGGTGTTGTGGATCAGAGTGCTAAACATATCAATGAAATACTGTGACAGTATTTGTTACAATAGATTCATTAAGGTACACAGACGGTCATATCAGGCATTTCATCAAGTTTGTGGATTCCATCACTGTGTCCCAACGTTTGAATGACTTCATATCTTGTTTGAATGGCTTAGCAAAAAACAATTAGTAGTTAAAAAAGTGTAATCGGTCAAGATTCTTTATTTAAATAATGAACTACATGATTTGATACAGTAGATGAAACACCCCTAGAAGATTTGTAGGTTTTTTCCTGAACCATAATTTAAACAAAAATCCCTGTTTCAGATATTAAAATGTAATTAGCTTACAAAATCAGGAAAACATTTGCCTGAAAGTAGTTTTTTATTATCTGAACATATACGTCAGTAGAATGTATTAAAGGTAACTCTTCTAGAATTTGACATTTCTGTACTCCTTCCACTTAGAAGGAGAAGTGAGGGAACACATTCCTTACGTCTTAATGCAGTACAAAGGTGTTAAAGATGCGCCACAGTACCTTGTGTGCCACAGTGAATTAAATGTCTCAAAATCTGGAGTGACACCCTTTACCCTCCTCTTCACCATCATCCTTCAATGAGAAACAAACATGGTATATTAGAGTCGGGGTTCGGATTAGACTCCAACCCAGAAGTGCCACCTGTCATTCCCAAGCATTCTTAGCCAAACTAGAAGGATAGAGAGATGAAAGAGAGAGAAACACAGGGCAGTGTCATCGTTGACAAATGAGTGTTCTCACTTTACAGCAAACACATGGGTAGCTGTGTCTCCTCCAAACTTGTGGTGGTCTGTCCCTGGGAAGACATTAATCCGATGTTGGCTGAGGTGATGTGTTGTGACACAGATGTCCAACAGGGCCAAGACTGAAAAAAGGTGACAGGGTAAGAGCCTGGATGGCGTGAGGCGTAGTCTGTGGAAGGAGGGATAAAAGTATCGGGGAGAAGGCTCTGCAATATCTTGGTGGGTTAATGGATGGTAGGGCTTGCTGATGTAGTCGGTGTGTATATGCAGTAGACACTGAATCTAACAACCAGAGAAAAAACGGGATCACTTGCGACATTGCAGGCTAGCAAGCACAATATAAAAATGATCAATGATCAATGGCTAGTCAATGGATAGCACACCGAAAAGTCATTTGCTGGCATATCCGGTATATTTGATCTGGAACAATTCTTTTGTTGTCTCATCTTGATGCTTGTGAGTGGTTTGCATCTTTTGGTAAACCCAGATGTTATGAAGGTGCAGGGTTGTCATTGCAGTTTTTTTCTTCTTACAACCAAACTGTTGATTTTGACACATTCAATGTTTTGTCCTTGTTTGTGATTGATTCATTAAATTCTGCCTCACGATGGCCTAGTTTACTGACACTGACACTCTATTCCACATGTAGTGTTACAACAGCAACACACTCAATACAAATACCACATCTAGAATCTCCTCCAGACATTTTGTTAACTCTTGTGTATGAACTAACAATGAATCAACACACATCAGGCAAAGAAACAGGTATACAGCCAAATGTCTGATTACTTTTGGTTCTCATAAATGGCAGGACTATGCTTAAAAAGGACTGTAATTCATACAGGGGTCTGGGTTTATAGATGTAAATACCCTGAAATCAAAGCTGACAGCTTGCACTTTAAAGGGCCTGTAAACTTGACCGAATTTTCTGCCTCTGTGGACATTTCAGCTGATGCTATGAGCATGCACTTAATCTTCATTAATATGAATAGCACTTCAATATCACACACAAACAATCACACATGACATCTGCCAAAAACAGCGAATGCAGTGAATCCATGTGTAGTGCAAAAGGTGGCCTAAGGTTAAGTAGCTTTTACCCAGAACAGAACTTTACTAGCGAACATTGTATGTTACTATAAACAGCTCAAACAACTAGGGTCAATTTAACTAATAATTGTTAACCTGATCAATATTTGTAAAACTGACTGGGGTCATTGCATACCTGACTTGCTGTAGCATATTACATGCTTGCCATGGCTCTCTACAAACAATATCAATTTTCATATGATTCCTGGGCTTTTTGGGAAACGAAAACATTGCTATAGGCTGTATGCCATACATTATTTCATTTTACATTTGGTGTAGAATTCACTGAGCAGAATGTTTTAATTGATTTACAAGTGCATGTATCGATCCCGCCTAGAAAATCCTTGGAGTTGAATCCCTGCATTGGTAATAGTGAAAGATTGATAGGACCTTCAACCTCTCAATCCTTGTTTAATTTCAAATCTGAAGTCGCAGCTCATATTTCAATAATCACCCTGTAGTCAATATTGACTGTAAAAAAAAAAATGTTGATCATTGCAGCAAACCTGGAGTGTAAAATCGCACCAAGCTTTAGGGAAAAGTAGATGAGCATGTAGTTTTAGGGATACATTTTGCCATGTGGCACCTCCATAGTGTGTGTGTGTGTGTGTGTGTGTGTGTGTGTGTGTGTACAGAGATAAATTGTCCTTGTGATGTTTTAATCAGAGCTCCCATGTTTACTGTTCGACCAGCAATATCACGTAGGGTAGAGTAATTTTTTGTACTATCAACCTGGGGCAAATCAACTCATTTTATTAATCACCCCCACTTGAAGTAATTTTCCAAATTTTTTCTCAAATTATACATAGAGATCTCTCTAATCAGGATGTAGGGGACATAGGACATATGACAGAATGTGGCAATAGAAGTGCCAATGATTGCAATGTTGTATGGTTTACATGCCTGTGTTTATCAAGTGATTGATAAATGATGTGTTTTATTGACAACCTTGATCACGCAGTTAATCAACTAGTCCGAATCTTTGTTAAACAGCAAATAGCATTTTATAACTATATATCATAACAGATTTGCAAGAGACAACAATCACAAGTATCCCTAGCATTGCACATAAGATGTGATTGAATAATAGTTAATAAAAATTGCAAGCTAAATATTCTCATACACAGTAAGTTAAGTCAGGCTTCACAGCTGGCCATGGTGAAATCTTCAAAAGGTCCTAAAGGGCATCATATCTGCTTTGGTGTTCTCAGATGACTGGTTGGCCTTTTATGAAAAATATTTTTCTAAATGTTTACAGTTTTTCAAATCTGTGGGCCTGCTGTCCTCTCTGTCAGATACTATGGTACATCTCAAAGTGTGATTCTTGGGCCTACCTTATTTTCCGTTTATGATAATGGCATTTCTCATGCTACCATTAAATACCTCATCCACCTGTCCACACTAATCAAAGATTTTAAAACTTATAACACGCCATTTCTTACCTCCATCCACAGTACTCCTTAATAATAATAACACTCAAAACGTCCTCAAGCTGGTAGCATTAGCATACTGGAAAGTTCCAACATTCTTGGAGAACAGTGTTCGCACTAAAATGTGCACTTGCTCGGATAAATTGAGGCACATCACATTTCTTAGCAATTGTATGACCATGCAGAGCAATCATTGAACTGAATAAGTCCCACGACATGGCTACCCATGACATTATCGATCCCCCACCATAGTTAACAGTTGGCAGCAAACATTGTGGGCTGCAGTCATTCTTTGACTTTCTCTTAATGTTAACCCATCCAGATGTATGAAATAGAGTGAAATATGACTCATTAGACCATTTTAGAAATGTTTTCCTGTTGCTCAGGTTTCCGGAATGTCTGCTCCTTACACCAAGTTATGTTTCTTTGCGCATTGGCCTTGGATGCATGTGGATTACAAACAGAAGCCCGGCCATAAATATCAGGTTTATGAAGCTCACAAACTGCAGTTTTTGTTAAAACCGGGTCACAGAGGGAGTGCTTTGTTTCTGTGGTAATTTTTGAAGCTTTTGGCGCATTAAGCAACAATCCAAGTGTCTTTCTATCCCTGTCTTATTCGACTTGATGCCACTATTTCTATTTTCTAATGCTTTTTCTTCATGTTTGGCATGTGCTGTCATCATTTTTGAAACTGGTGACCTTGACACACTGAATACATTTAGCAATTTTGTGACCTGCAATTTGGGCACCCAATCTTAGTGGCCTCATGTGCTTTGAAAACTCAAATATCAAAGAGAGAATTGTCAAACCCCTTTTATAGCCAACACAAATGTTTTATGAATCCCAAATCAGCAACTTTGATTAGATTCAATAGTTACTGATTGGATGGATTTAAAAGGTTCCCTAATTTCACTCACAACCACTTCTGCCATTTTAGCAAAACAGCTACATGGTGTAGGGAAAGGTCCCAATGTTTTTAGATTTAATCTGACTTTTAACGTTTTTGGGCTCACCAGATTCCTATGATGTTGGTCCGGACGGAACTCGAGCTTCAGTTAATCGGGCTTGGGTTTAGATCTACTTCCCACCTGTTTCTTAACAGACAGCCAATATAGCCAATTTATTTTTAGAGCATGTGTTGCAGCCCAAATTTTTTTCATGTTCTAGTCACAAATACTTATATGAAATGGTTGCTAGATAATAATAATACATGTCTTATCAAACTGGTTTTGTCTGAGTACCTTGTGCATCCGTGTTGAAGGGCATGCATGGTAACCTCAGTTAGCCTTGCAGGCACCTACGCTGCCTGAGGTAGCTACACTTGAATGATTCACTGTAGCTCTCAGCTATACTGTATGACTGACTGAGCAAACGCCAATGTTGTGCGTGGATGCTAAAAAATCTCCTTTTTCTTTGTCAATCACAAGTAATTCTAAAAAGACACAGGTGAAGGAAACATCTTCTCATCAGATAGGCGAAAGAAATTAGGGCTTTAGGGAGATTTGAGTGACATGTAACGTTTTGATTTTAACCTGTCACTTTGCCTTTAATGGGATGTTGGAGAAATTGGACAAACGATAATCACTGTGTATGTTTAATAGGTTCTACAGCAGTTTGAGTGTTCATTTAAATGGCCATAGATAATTGTAGATCAAAGCAAATTATCATAATTACGTCTGCTGTCATTACATTTGTCTAGGCCGCTTTTAGTGCTGCAGGATAGCTCTGTATCTCTTTCTCATGCCCAACATCTCTCTCCCTCTGTTCCTACTGTTGAAAGGCATATATCATCATCAGGACCCAGCTGTCACCCTGAATGATTTCACCTTAACACTGCCCATGACATGTCTACATGAACACATCAATCAAGGCAACACATGGACATTGGTGTCACAGAGCTCATACCCGAGACTTTTTGAAAATTTAATTTAAATAAACTATTATTTTAATAAAGCATTGTTATTCTTTAACTTCAATGAACACACATGTATCCTTGAAGAAAAAAAAAAAACACAGCTCTGGGGAAAATTAAGAGGCGACTTCACATTTTTCTTTCCTTTCCAAAGTTAAAAAGGAAAGTTTTGAGGGAGGGAAACAAGTGTTCAATTTGCAGTGGTCTCTTTATTTTAACCCTTCTGTTCCTCACTCAAAATATTCCTTTTCGACTTTCTTGGAAAAGAAAGAAAACGGTGCAGTGGTCTGAGCTGTAAATTCACCAATGTTTTTATACACTCATATAGTGTTTAGTCTGACCCTTTTGCCTCCAGAAAAGCCTAAATGTTTTGGCCATGGCTTCTCGATTCTACAAGTTATTGGAAACATTTTGCAGGGATGTTGGCCCATGGTGATTCAATGACATCACACAGTTCTTGCAGATTAGATACATTCTGCCAACAGCATATTCTCTGAATGGGTTGAGGTCTAAGGACTGTGCAGGCCCCTAAGATTAAACCCTACCAGGATGCTTGGCCAGGCAATGTCTTAACACTCTTAAGTTAGTTAGTCTAGTGCTGGTGAATGTTTGGCCACTGGTGACACCTATTTTCTGTTTTAGCTGGGAACCTGGTGTCATCATCTGCTTGCAATAGCCGTTCCATGACAAAGACAGTTGTGTATTATGACAAGTGTGTATTATGACTTGCCATTTTTCACAAAAATGTTCGCACTATGCCGTTATTTGCCTGTTTGTTGCCTATCTGTTAACTTGCATGAGTGTTGCCATACTTTTCAACATCTTTCTTTAGTTATTAAAGACCTGTTTTCTCCTTTTTGGTTGTTGCACTATCCACAGTAATATCATCTTGCTAGTTCTCAAACTGAAAAAGCAAAGCTTTTATACATGTCTATCTATCAGCTTGTTTACTTATTTCTAACCAGCTCTCTCAGAGCTTGAGGAAGCTTCAGGAATATCCATTTACCACTGCTGACACTGTCCCAGTCTAATTAGATTTATCTTCTTTTGTTTAGTAGCATTTATTATTAGTAAAAAAGTTATTGATTCTGCACTTCGGTTGCCACACTGAGGGCCTTTTCACATTAACAATAGTTACTAGGATGACATTTCCATTTAAATAACATTTGAATAATATATAATTGCCTAATTCATATTTTAAAAATATGTGAGAGCATTTCGTAAAGACAGAGTTTGGCAATAGGCAACTTTTTGGTTACTACATGATACCATATGTAATATTTCATAGTTTTAATGTCTTCACTATTATTCAAAAGAGAAAATAGTGAAAATTAAGAAATACCCTTGAATGAGTAGGTTTGTCAAAACTATTGATGTTGTTTCTGTCAGTCAATACCTATGGATCTCTGGAAGCATCCTACTATACCGAAAGGGTTTCTCTAATTACCATACACCACCAGACGCACCACCCCACACTTTAAGCCACAGTCACTATAAAATATGTAGCCAAGTTAGTAAGAGATATTCCACTACTTAAACCTTTTAATGTCGAGTAATATTAGTGTTTTCAATTATTGCCAACATGTCATGTTAACAAAAGCTAGCTAGATACGGAGCCAGATTTACTGTCTAGTTGATTAACGCTACCTGTTTTCAGCTAATGTGACATTAATATTATGATGTCAGAGCATCAAGGTCACTTTCTATTCCTCAATATGTATCTAGCTAGACATAGCGAAGCAGAAGTTAATAAAACAATTATGAAGCTGAGGGTCGATGTGCCTAAGAAGAAAACAGAAAACCATTGCATGTGGCAGTGCTGTAGACTGAAATGTAAAATGGCATAAAACGTATAGTAATAAGGTTCGACTGATTTGCCCTATCCCCCCACCAAAAATACATTTTAAGTACTAAAAGGTGTTACAACACCTCTTAAACAGGTGCTGCAAACCTCCAACTAACTCACGTTGACTCTGTGAACAAGGCATGTTTGTGAACTATTCTGATAGGGCAGCTGGAAGCTGTAAAATTGAGAGGACTTTTTGATGGGATTATGGGTAGGGAAAGTCCAGAAGAAATATATAAATACACCCACTTCAAACAGTGAAATGAGAGAAGCAGCTGGCTATGCATTTGTGTGGTAAACCTGGCAAAGAACTGATAAAACAAACTCATCTCAGATAACAGGTAGCTCTGGCACCAAAACTATAAAACACAGAAGCAGTTGGCTCTAGGCTTTTTTGCTGCTTGTTGAAAACAGTAGCATCAATGTATAAACCATACTGCTACAGAGAGAATAATCCAAGTTTGAGAAGCAGAGGAACCTACAACCTTCCACATGCACAATACTGTTCAATGTCAATTTGTTCATAACTCCCCATTTTTTCCAATAAAAGCCAATTATTGTTAACTTAGATTTTCAGTGTGAGTTTGAATCCAGCCCTCAATCGGTTGGTGAGTTTGGTTTCCATTGACCCTTGTTACGTCATTTTGTTTTCCCCGAATTACACAATGTACAGTAAAGATTTCGATTTCGACAATATATTTTGTTAATCAAGACCCAATGTGTGATTTAAATGTTCCCTTAACTTTTTTTTTGCAGTCTATATACAAATATAAAATAAAAACCACCCACAAATCATCACCCCACAACCACCGTGCTTCAACACTGTGGTATTGTTTACCACAAGTGGTATTGTTTACCTAAAAAAAAGGACAATGTTGTGTTCCTCGAAATAAAGTTAAAATTTTTGTGATATAATTCTCATTTCAAATGAATGGGTACTTCCTGTGTTTACTGGTCAGTTTTGCTCACAATTGTAACAATCCATGTGTTTGTTTGGGAAGATATGTTTATTAAGTGTATACATCACCTTAAATGAAAGTTAGTATACTCTAGCTAGAAAGCAAGTTACCTATTTTGTCTTTGATATTCACCTCGGTCGGTCAAACACTATTTGAGAGTTTAAGGAAAATACATATATATTATGTCTGATTCTGAATATGAGCAGGAAGAGGTTTTTTCGGGGAATAGAGCCAGATACACAGATGATGAGTTGACTGAATAGAAACTTGGACAGCACCTAAATGGGGGCAAAGGTGAACACGATAAATTCATTGATTCTCTCACAGTCCAGGCAAATGGTGGACACGTACATGGCCATCCACAAGATGTAAAAAAAAACTGGCCTGATCGGACCAGGCAACATTCTTCCACTACTCCAAGGTCCAGCACTTGAGTGCCCATTGTAGGCGCTTTCAATGGAAGACAGGGGTCATCATGGGCCCTCTGATCAGTGAGCGGCTATGCAGCTCCAGGTTCCGCAGGTTGCAATGCGTTGTGTGTTGTGACACATTCCTCCTGTGACCATCATTAAAATCTTTTGTGACTTGTGCCACGGTTCGGACAAGACGGGATAGACATTGTTGCTCTGGTGCATCAAGGACCCTTGGGGTTGTTGTAGTTTTTCCCTCTTTGGACCACTGTCGGTAGATGCCCACCACTACTGACCGGGAGCACCACACAAGCCTTGGTGTTTCAGAGATGCTCTGACCCAGTCGTCTGGCCATTACAATTTAGCCTTTGTCTTAGTTGCCCAAGTCTTTACTCCTGCCCATTCTCTTGTATCCAACACGTTGATTACGAGAACTGATTGTTCGCTTACCATCTAATCTACCCAAACCTTGACATGAGCGCTTGTTAGGAGAAGATCAACCTTATTCATAATGTTTTGGCTCACCAGTGTATACATGCAAGTGAAGTGGTCTCATAGCAACAGACTCAATCTCTATTTCAGGACAGAAACCAGCCTATAAAAAGTGACTTGTCACTAAAAGCAAAGGCTAGTGCAGTGGCAGTTTAAACGCAGGTCGACCTCTAATAAACTGTACCATTCTCAGAGATACAGGACTCGAGCACATGGCCTGTGCTTACAGTTCATTATAATGAAATACAGAATATCAGTTGGCAGATTGCATTGGTCAATCGCATTAGAATCTGTGACAATGAAGAGATTGGTTGAATGTCTGTGCCAGTGCATTTGTTTCAGCAAATGAAAATAGACCGAGTCTATAGAGTCTAGAGTCACTAATGTTAACGGATTTTCTTTTACTTTAACAACGCAGCACAATGTCTTAAGATCTGCGTCTAACTGTATATTCATGCTCCTACAGTAGCAAGGACCTTGGGGTCGGCATTGCTGTCACAGACCTGAGCGAGACCCTTGACCCCAGTTTTTACACATTTTCCCTCAACCCTGACCCAAAAAAATTCACCCTCTTGTTTATGTGACATTTCACATAACCTCTGTATTAATGTCACTGTAGCAGCGTACATCTACTGTGTTCTAAATCA
Organism: Esox niger; assembly: GCA_016801105.1. Lineage (NCBI taxonomy): Eukaryota > Metazoa > Chordata > Actinopteri > Esociformes > Esocidae > Esox > Esox niger. Next base: position 113,328 of record JACXGJ010000277.1, read on the forward strand.
TTCATCCTCACTAGGATATATTTCAAGAATGACAAAGAAAATATTGTGTTTTTTTGTAAATGTGAAACAATTATAATAAATACATGTGTTAAATAACATAGGCCTGTATAATCTAGTGGAAGAATTCCTAGTTTTGTCAGAGTCACTACAAACATAATAAAATGTATTGAAATGCTGTGTTGGATGTACAGACAAATTCCCAGTTGCATCAGGATAACTACAAAAAGGTCCGGCAAATTAAATGTATTGAATTAGGCGTCCGATAACTGACACATTACACACATGGCAGTAGGTCACACTATGAAATAACTCTAAAAGATCATATAACACAATGGCAAATTTTTGTAAATTACACTATAAATTAATGGATTACGGTAGACATACATTATGGGCTGCACAGGCCAACCAAATTATACTTTTGTCAGGTATATCTAAGGCATTGCTGAATGCTACACTAAGGCAGGGCTGAATGCATGGTTCAATGCTCAATATTATCATTTTATAATTTGCAGAATGAGAGCTTGATATGTTGGAGGGATATTCTTCTTCCGTATACTACATTTTCAATGCAGGAAATCATTTTTGTTTAAATTTGCTTTATATCAATTCAATTTTTACTATCAGATGACCCACATAATTACTTAATCACAGATTCCTTTCTCAAAATAGCATACGGTTGTGTTTAGTAGGCCTATATAACTTGAATTTGTTTTTGCTTTGGTCCACATTCATTTCAATGGAACCCTGCCATCCCACACAATTGGAAGATTTTAGTGTGAGTCTAATGAAGGAGTGAGTATTTGATAGACTTGGCCTTCAGGGCAGAATTGTAGGGCGGTGCTTAACCCACTTCCAACTGAATGGTTGATTAGGGGTGGATGAGTTAGTCATTGTATTGTCTGTGCTCTGGTACAGTAGATTGAAGAAAAAATAAATAATTATAAGTACAAGACACTAGAAAAGCTGTAAGGCAGCAGGAATTTAGGTGGCTGGAGAAAAGGGATTGACTGTGGACTAATTTGATACTGTAGCAATGAGCGGGATTTGGTCCCAATGTCATCACATTGTTTATTGGATTGAAAAGACACACTGTGGACTATGTCGATTCACCTGTTTTATCTCCTGCAAACTGTTTCTGGATAAGCATGGTGTTTAGGTAAATGTCTACTGGCGATTGAGCAGGGAAAGCTCGGGTAGGAAAAAAACTCCCATTCATTTGTCATGAAATAAAGCATGACGGATGGTCTTTAGAGAGAGACTAACATGACACTGGGCTGGAGTGATGGATGAACTTTACTCTGGAGGAGCAGAGTATGAATCTTCCCCCACTACCTTGAAGTAACCACTCCCTTGTAGACCAAGCCAGTCAGCCAGGCAGTTTACATCTCCCCTTTCACTACCTAAACACTCCCTTGTTCACTAGCTAACAGTCAGCCAGCCAGAAGTTAAAGTCATATAGCAGTCAGTCAGAGTAAGACTCTGCCTTAATCAAACCATAAGATGCATTATACATCACAGTATCTAAGCTGAAGACAAACAATGATAGATCCCCTTCAAAGACTCTGTCAAACAGCCTTATAAATGGCTGACGTTTGTATCTGTATGATAGGAGCTGGAAGTGTGCGTCTGTGCGTGAGAAAGCGTGCGTTTTGACAAGGTGTGTGTGTTGGGTGCATTCCTATTTTGCAATTGGCAGTTTGTGTTCATATTTACTATGCATATGTGTGTGCGAACTGCCAGTGTGTGTAACTGGGGCGTCACTTCATTAGTCCTGGCATGACAAGGTGTGAGATGATAAGGAGGTTGGAGAAAAGATTTGAGGAAAAAAAAGTATAGAAAAAGAGCTCACAGACATTAAGTGACAGCCAGGTGTGCTTTCCATTCTAATCGAGTCCTGAGTGAAGAACGGAGCACTGTGGTGCTACTAGCTTGGCTAAAGCCTATTAAAAGGGAACTCCATCCCTCCATTTGTAAGATTTTTAAACAGTTGCGTCATCAAGCAAAACCCAGATCAAGGTCTACGATAAGAAGTATCCTGTTCATTTACATTATTTCACTTCCATTTTCCCTGTTTAATCTAGCTGCTTTGCAATAGCTGCCTGTTAGGTGAAAATGGAACAAAATGAGTTGTTAGGCTGATGTCTTCGGAATAATCCCCTGTGTTGGAAGAAACCTCAGAAAAATGTAACTGTATTACTGAAGCTAAACTGAGAACATTCCAGTTGGAGGACATCATTGGTAACCTTGAAAATCTGAAATGAGATGACAGAGTTAGATTCAATCCTGCACTCTTAAATGCAAATATTTTAGAGAAGATCAAGAATTATCTATTTTACTGTGATTTATTCATGTTGTCCAGTACAGTACCATCACTATCACTCATTCTGACATGCTGTCATCCATTAAAAAAAACATATATTTATATATACAGCTCTGGAAAAAATTACCTTTCGAAAAGAAAGGTTTTGAGTGAGGAACAGAAGGGTTCAAATGAAGAGACCACAGCAAATTGAACGCTTCTGAATCCTCACTCAAAACATTCCTTTTCAACTTCCTCTTATTTTTTTCCGGAGCTGTATATATAAAAACATATGATTTAAAAATCTAAAGTTTTCAACTCCAATGACTTTCCAAGACCATTTTTACTCACAAACATTTTACAACTTGCACCCACATTTAAATAATATAAAAAAAAGTACTGACCCTCCCTCATTAGAATAGTTATTTTATTTTCTCTAGATCAATAACTCTCAGTTATTCTGAGTGAACTGCAATATGATGGAGATTCATTTGAAAGGTGTAACAATCTTACCAAGTACTGATTACCTATGTGATGTTGTCGATCCATTCCATTCATTTTTACATAGCATATGTAGGGAAGCACAGCATATGGAATGCAATGCGGTACAGGAACCCGTTTATCTCCGGCCTTAGGCCTTTATGTGTTGTTACCTGTGTAAGCACGATAATATTGATGAAGGCTGAAACATATAGGATATTGTCTGGTTTTAGACCCAATAATAGTAATCAACTCCACCTTTACGGAAACGTAAATCATCCATGGGCCCAGTCTCAATTCACATATTTTTCTACATACTGCAAGTACAAACTCTTATGTAGTAAGCCAGTATGCCAGTATTGCGACATACTACCCTGTCATAAAATTAACAATGAGCCTAGCTATACTGATGCAATGAACAAAACCAGAGTTTGTTTTTGTGTGCAGCAGCGCCAAGGACATAATTAGTTTTGTTAAATTCCGGTTTACATCACCAATCTGCCTGTCAGCATTATGGAATGCAGCCCTTCATCCCGGAATAAGTTATACACACCTGTTTTGTGTTGGCTCATTATCCCACTGTATTAGGTACCCATTTTCTGTAATTGGTTAGGTGTTATTTTCAATTATGGTTTGTTTGTGTGTTTTATGCACTTAACCCATTGCGTTTTCGCAAGGAACCTCCTCAGGCTTTATTAAAGGAGCCTTTTGTTCTTCAGTTCTGCACATGTGGCTGTCTTTTCACCACACACCCTTACACTCTGGCTCAGTACCTCATTACTTCAGTATAACATCAATACTAGATACATTTAATGTAACCGCATTTCTCATCAACTGAAAAGTCCTGAAGTTCATTGCAAACCCCTCTTCTGTTGTGCAAGGGATTGTGGGCTACATTATATTACTCCAAAAAGCATGCACAGTTGCATACTGGGAAAAACCGCTGGAAATATTATATTTTTACCAGCACCCTTTCATTGGGTCATGTAAATCTTCACTGAATAGACTATATATGATGAATACCATGTGAATGAAGACAAGGGCCATCCTTTACAATTGGACGTATTAACATCACAAGTCAGGCATCCATTTGGCTATAGGTTGGATAAATCATAAACCTTTCCTTTGCTGGGTATCACAGTATTAGTACAACGTAATTAAAGCTCAATACAGATGTGTTGTTTAATCCAGTTTATTGCAGATATTTCTTGCCCAGCAACCTCACATACACATGTTAAGTTAAAGCCCATTAAAACAGAGTCTCTCCACATGAAGAGCTAATCTCTACTTTCATATACCCAGCACACTTATTACAACCTGACAAGCCCTTGTACACACATATATACATGCACACAAACTAGTAAATTCCTCTAATTGGGAGGTGAACCAGATTATCTTCTGAGCAAAATAGAAAAAATATTTTATTTCCTATGACTCCCTTGTTAATCTGAAGTTTGTAATGAGAAGGTATTGGTGGCTAATGAATTCTCACACTGGTTATATATTTTGGTATATTTTGGTAACTTGATGGTATCATGTCTAACACAGTAATAAGAAGTGTTTTGAATTTGAAGGCAATGGGTTTTTGATGATCCTTGCTGAGTATACACAATTAAGAGATGGAAACGTTGAGTGGAAGTGGTGTGCAAAGATCAACATTGATGGATGGTTGATAATAACTTCATGAAAATTCATCAAAGCATTATAGGTAAACAGATACCTGCAGAAATTAAGTCTGGTTTGAGAACAACAAACTGATTCTGTCCTGGTTTGAATCTGAATTGTGGATGAAATTCAATATCCAATCAGCACGGCTTGCTAAAAATCCCTCTGTTGCCAAAGTAGGTTGCAATTATATGGCCTAAAACATTCTCATTTGGACTTGCACTTGTTTGCCCATGTTTGCAAAATAATAATAATGATGACTTTGATCGCTAATAGGTTTATATGACAATAGCAAAGTCATGATTCGTTCTCAACGCTTCTACACAGAAAGTATAAGTTCTCCTTTTTTGAATGAGCAATAACTCAATAAAAAGATGACTATATGAATAAATGTATGTTGCCATCTTCTCTAGCTTGCAATCACAAATTAATACATTTAACTTTATTAAGCCGTTTTTACATTAGCAGTTGTGACTAAGCTATTTTACAGATACCCAGCCTGAACCCACAAAGAGCAAGCTACCAAACTTACGAAGAAACCTAGTGAGGGGCCAGACTTTGACGGGTGGCCAGACCTCTTCTAGCTGTGCTGGGTGCATTACCTTATGGGCCACATCCATATTTTTGCACGTTCAGATTACCAGCAGGTCAATAAATGCATATGAGGTGTACGCAGAGTCAGACAAACATTTGCTGACTTCAAATCCATACTCCATAATATGTCCTGTCCAGAGATAGACGTTAATGGTGCAGTCATAGGAGAATAAGTTATTTATTATATGTTTAAGTATATTTAAAGCAGCCTGTCCTTTCTGTCAGGAACAACCCAGGGAAGTTGGGGTGAAGGAAGAAGATAGGACACTCAGTCATAAGTCAAACACACACATTCTGCAATACTACATTGTTGGCCCATGCTCCTAAAGTCCGAAACTACTGTGGCCTATATAGAGGACATGTTTTGGCAGTCACAGGGGAATGACAAGTAAAACCAACAAAGGAAACAAAGGAGCCCTAAGGTTAGGAAAATGCATGAGAAGCAGAAAAACTACTTTGTCCCCAAACCAAATATGATAAATAATAACCTAATAAGTCCTAGAATATTTGATGAGTGTGTATATTTTTGCCAGCCTCCTCAGTTAGGCCAAAAGGTAAGCTGTCGATAAAGTCAATGACAATTCACGGGCAGGCAGGGAGCAACAGTGGAGAGAGAGAAAAAATAGAGGGTGCACAGGAAGCTAGCCAGGAGCAACATGACAGATGATGCAGACACACAGATAACCTTCAAGGCACACACACACACACACACACACACACTCACACTCACACTCACACTCACACACACACACACACACACACACATAGCTATATCTGGACCCCTGTATTCTAAGGATGAACTTAACACTCTGCATGCATGTGCACAAACACACACACACACACACACACATAGCTATATCTGGACCCCTGTATTCTAAGGATGAACTTAACACTCTGCATGCATGTGCACAAACACACACACACACACACACTCACACACACACACACACACACTTGTTTATGGCAGTTTTTGGGCAATTTATATTTGGTGTACAGAAATAAATGAATAAGTATTAATTCATGGGAATTTCACATTATAATTACACTCCTTGCAATCTAAATTGAGCATATATTAATTTTAATATTAGAATAAGTGGGCCCATACATATGGAATCCCATAAATGACAAATGTCAGTAAAATAAAACCTTTTAATTATGTTAATATTTTAAATGGAATGTTAAAAAAACAAAGAAAACTCATTATTTCCTTTGCGTCAAATCGCTCAATAAAAAAGGCATAATTCACTAGTAGGGGAGACTGGATGGTTGTAACATGGAACCATAACACTTCCTCCAGTCAGTGATGTTCAATCACAGTGCACATGCTCATTTTAGTTCTGAACCCTCATGTGGAAAAATAAGTTCCTGTGATAAATTCTTCAGATTTATCTGACAGAAATCAAATTCTTTAGACCAAATTTATTTTGGTGATGGCATCAGTTGCTTTCTAGTTTATTGCACAGATATTTTATGTATGTTTGTAATTCTAAAGTTTTAACAATGTTTAAAAAATGGAAGCTAGAATTCATCTGAAGCACTGTTTGAACTTACTCTAACCTTGGAGTAAATTGTAATTATTGTTTTTATAACAACACCATGTATTTGCAGTTTGATTTACATATGTAATAACAACACCAGTTTGTAAGGAACAGATTTATTTAATTTGTATCAAGTTTTGAAAGCACAGAACCAGAAACGATCTCAGAGAGACTGAAGAAAAGGCTAAACGTGTGATGAGTATCCCAGTCTCCCCTACTAACTTTTACTGTACTCACTCTCCAATTTACTCTTTTCTCAGTCCTAGTACAGTTCAATCATTTATGTAATTCCCACTTTCCCCACACAACTGATATTTGTTGTTTCAGGGATTCCATACATACTTATGTATTTCAGCTAAAGCTATTTGCTTCAAGTTTCAGTTTATTTGTCAAATGTGCTGAGTAACACAGTGTCATCCTCAACAATGAAATTGTTGAGATATGGCACCCAACATCTACAAAGAAAGAATTAAGAAAAATATATAAGCAAAATATATATAGCCAAAAAAGAATGCAATAATATACATAACACTGTAAAACTAGCAGCAGTTTAAAAGGAGTGCTGAAAAACTATCAGCTTAAACCATTGATCTTTTCTCACAGGCCAAGATGGCAAATATCTGGTAACTGCATCCTTATTAGCTGAATAAAGTTTTTCTGAAGCCAAATTTTGTCAATTCACATCAGGTGAGTGATGGTGGTCTTTATCCACCAACAAATAGCTTGCCTTGTGTCTTTCGAACATAGCATATGTTCGAACATAGCATCCACACAAGCAGAGTTGCTTGTGTGGATGCATGAAAAAGACTTTGTTGAGGTGTTGATGTTCGCAGGCTGTCTGTCCTCTTCCATTCACTCCTACAGTATGCATAATAATTTACCATAATCTGACTGTGGGAAAAAGAGCTACTGTAGGCTACAGTGTAATATAGAAGTGTGAGTTTGATTGAGTCCCTTATTGATAGCCATTCAGTCAGGAATTACTACAGTACATAAGCAATAAAATAAAATCACTTTTTAGGCAAGTACTTACTAACTACAGATGGGTACTTAATTAAATTCTCTCACTGTTTGTTGCCATCTAATTTCACTTTTGTTTCCTGGAACTTTTCATATGTTGATTGCAAACCAACAATTTTTTTCTAATAACCATGTTCTCACCTAATTGTTTTCATTAATTACTCTTTTGTTTCCTGGTACCTTGCTATACATTACTTAGAAGTTACCAGCACATATCCCTATTACTTAAAGTGGTACCGGTAAGTATATGTGGTTAAATGGGGGTCAGCCACAGAGACGAAAGAGAGTAAACTGTCTTGACCATCCTTCAGGAAGTAACCTTTCAGTTTCCTGATGTGACACTAATTGAGTGCAATATGTGGATGCTGAACACAGCTAGCCTTTAGTGTGCATCTTGTGACCGCTGTGTTTCCAATACATATTTTAACAAACATCAGCCAATGCCTGGCCCTTCTGGAAGTCAGGGGGTCCCAGCCTATCGAAGTGCATGTGTTTTCTACAGTTGTAAAATGCAAGCTGCATAATACGTTGAATGTAGAGGTTTCAATACTGATTGTGAAGCATGCATATACAGTATAGCACATTGCCATAATCTAATACTCACTTAAAATAGGCTTCCACCATTCAATGCTGAAATGACAGACATGATTTGTTTCTACAAAAGACAACCTATGATCGTCAAATTAATTTTGTAGGAGATGGATCACGGTGCAGGTTTGAAAATGCTTGTGCAAGAGTGAGCAGCTGTGTAATATTGTGTCATCAGCATAAAAATGAATACAACTGTGACTCACAGTTGTTTGTCAGTAATATACAATGTAAAGAGTAAAGGACTTTCGGGAATCGTTTTGACAACAAATAAAAAAAAATATTTTCAAAGCCTGAGTTCTTTCGCAAAACAATTTTTTAAACCACAAGCAGGTGTCTACGGCCAAGCTAAATTAGATTGTTTTTTTTGCAAGATGGGATGATTAAGGCATATGACAGGTCAATAAATAGAACACCTGATTTCTCATTCAAGGGTTAAGCAGGATCCTTTATAACTAATGTAGTTGGTGTAATAATGTGTAATAATGCCACACCACTTTCTGAATCCAGACTGATATTAAAATGCAAGTGTCAGATAAGAAAGAGCGCAACTCTATGTTTACTAATGACTTCAGGATTTTAGCCAGGCAAGACAATTTAGATATAGGACGTCTTGTTCACTATTGTTTCTACCTTTATGTGGTGGCAGCACATGGGTGTTTCCCAGTGCTTTGGAATGAGAGTTGGATAGATAATATTAGAGCTAGTAGGGCTCTACAGGTAAAAGGAGCATCAAGTTTATTAGAGTTACAAGTTCAGTTAATTTGCCAGGGAACAATTTATGCAACACAATTCAAACTGCTCCTCATTTTCCTGAAACCATTTCTGCGGTGCTGGAAATGCTGGCCATATTGTGCCATCATATGATCGAAGATATCACACTTAAACTCTAAACACTGGTCAATTCTGGCTGTAGAAAACATCCTTACAGTTCTGCCACTTAGCTTTACTGTGTTTTGGGATTTGACCATTGTATTATAGCTTATAAAATAAATAGAAAATCTGTAAATGAACTAAAGCAAATTGAGAACAAATAAGTGAGAATGCTTATTCTAGCTTATGGTGTCTAGCAAGTCATAACAATTTAGAAAGGATTGTGATAGCACTAAACACATTTCAAACTTTGAAAGTATTTATTGAATATAGACCATTACATAGACCATTACACATTTTAAGACCAATTTACAAATAACAAATATTTTAAACCCAATTTGGCCCAGCATTTTTTTATTATATGGATTTAATATTACTATAATATATAGTACTATACATTTTCAACAATTTCCCTAATTCCATTCCCAGTCTTTGTCACTTCTTCAGGTGCTGATATCTAATTAATGAACTTTGAGCTGATGAACATGCAACTAACAGTCAACTGGCTGTCACTGTAAAATTCATTTTGCCAGATTACATGTTTAAAATCAATGACTGTTCACCAAATATGATATACTTAAATAATGTTATGCTTCATCAACAAAGAAAGAAATATGATTCTGCAACTGAGTTGCATCTACAGTTTATATATTTATAGACATCTAGTGTGAATCCTTTAAGAGAGGTGAGGCAGAGATCAAATTATTCTTCAACACATTAACAGTTGTATTTATATTTGCAAATAGAGCCAGAAAGACACAAATACAATATCAGTGACAGCCTGTCTGCTGTACAGCTCCAAAACACCTATTTTGTATGGCCAAGATGGTGGGACGACATCTTACAAAATAACTGACATTTAAGCCTCACAAGTATATCTGATGTCGATCAGCCTAGGCTTCCAGGTTCCTCTTATTAGTTTAGCTCTGTATTAGCATGTCTTGCCTTTTCTTACTGTCTAAATACATGGACTCAGTAATGTACTTTCAACACAATAGGTAGCTATTGATTTTTCACTCTCCTATACAATGGTATAATACAATGGTATAATTAATCAATACATCCGCTTTGTACATTTCCACAATGGTGTCCACAAATGTCATTTAGGTCAGTAGTCTAAAGAACATCAGAGAGGAACAGTTATAATGTATACTCTATTACAGAAACCTAAGCCCATTTAATGCAGCAGTAAAAGGTTGTTTGTATTTCCTGCTCAATCCTCAATATACATTTTCCAGAAACGTAATTTCTCAGGAAATTGCATCTTCTTCCCTTAGTCCTTTCCAAGTCATCACGAGGGAGGAAGAAGTAAGGAGGAGAGAAAGGAGTGAATTACCTCTGAGCTGATGCTTAGTGATGGATAAAGTCTAATTACGTTTCTACCACCGTTTTAATGGGGTTTACACTCAGTGCAGTGGGAATCATGTGGTCTGGATAGGGGAAGACCAACTTCAGTACGGTGATGGGAGATATACAGAGTATGCTGTATACTATATGTCAAAGATGCAGAAAGGGGGCATGTTTGACAATAGGATAATGGTAATTCATAAGTCCATATGTAAAGGCAATTCTCCCAAACTGCTTCACCAGTTATGGAGATTGGTTTGTAGGAAAGCATTTGTGATTCCTGAATCCTCGTTTTATATTGCAAGAATTCACAAAAGTTACACTTGAGGAAACAATGGAGAGAAAAACCAGCATAAGTGGAATAGGATATTGATATTAGCATTAACTCAGTCCATTCCTAGGAATGTGGAGGGACTACTTTGTATATGGATTTCTCTTTATGTTCTAGGACACAAATTAAACCAAATAACGTTGAAATTACATTATTTACTTTTTCAAGTTTTGTTTCCAGAGACTAATGTCATCTAGAATATTAACAGGGAGCAGCACCACCAGTCAATTGAAATGTCCCTCTTCCCCTGCACCAACCCATGCTTGAGTGTTTTACTTCTGGTTTTGGGCCACTAGCTTCAAAGGGCTTTGAAAATTATATTGGAAATAATGAAAACACTAGTAAGAAGATACATACTGAGCCGGAACAAACTGAGCAAAATCTTAGAGATTAAATTAAGCACTGGGACTGTTTGAAACCAGGTAATTTGCAAGGTGTCATTATTCCTTTTTTTATTTAAATAGCCCAGAAAGTAGTTATCAGTTTTTACAATATAATCTGTAATTTAATTTCAGCATTTCATCTGATAAAATAATGGAAAATGCGACTGTCAGAGTTACAGGTTTACAGTGGAAAGCTACACTTACTTATTTAGTTTTTAATTTTTTTGCAAATTGAGGTACAGTTGCAAAAGTTGACATGGACTGCCTACTTTTCTACAAGATTTGCTTGTGGAAACAGTAGTTACACCAGAGTAGGATAGAGTGAACTTGTTCACTGTAGGATAAGTGAACTGTTTAGCTGCCGAAATATAAGTCTCATTCACTCAAGTTTGCTAAATCTAGTGACATATTAACAGGAGTGTCAGTATTTCAATGAACAATTTCCCCCTGACCACAACTTTTGAATGCATTTAAAAAAGACTTACTGTTACCCACTTCCCACCCAGTTTTTAGCTAGTCAACTATAACTAACCCAGCAAGGTACCCAACACTGGGTTTCTTGAAGCTGTTGAAATTCTTGTTCATTTAGTAGATTTGGCATAGGCCCGACAGATACTCAATCAGCAGGACCACAAAAGTTCTTGACAGGCAACATGACAACTTAGTGCAGTTTCATTCCTGGGGCCGAACTCTGATTCATTCAAGACCTGTCAGGCAATGTCAGAGGAAGGCCCTAAAAATAGTATATGACCCCAACTACCCATCCCATGGTCCATTCTCTACACTACTGCATGTCAGGCAAGCCGTTCGGTATGTGTCTGCTTCTACCCCTACCTATATGAATGTGTACATAAAATGCAGTGGCGAACCGTGACTATTGGAGCTGGGCCCCCCAGTAGCGGAGAAAGATCTGACATCATACATAGAGAACTCGGATGCCTGTGTATACAGAGCATGACTTGAGACCTTTCTTTTGCAGACCTACGCAGGAGAAGCAATTCTTTGATGACAGAGTCAAATGGTCCTAAGCCACACCGCGGCTGTGACTCTCAGAAGCAGCACTCGTACACAACGGTTACAAATATTTAGAGCAGGAACCGCGTTAGACGAAAATACGTAGTTTCAAAGAAACATTTGCCAAAGTAGTCACTAACAATATTTTGCTCATAGCATTCAAAAATATATGAATGAGATAGCAACAATAAGCAAGCTGTTCAGAAAACAAAATGTCAACTCACTATTACGATTATCATTAAAACAAAGTCCATTCTCCTGCCCTTCTTTATGAAATGGGCAATGGTAAGTTCATATTGCAAGTCTTTTTATTTTAAAACACATTTTAATTTTAATTTTATTAAGATCAAAGCCAGGGTTGACAGCCAGGCCATCACCATCCTTACATACACATCCACCAAAAAGCCAGCCAACTAGCTAGGCTCAAACCTGAATAAACAAGATGAGGCGTGCTATTGGCTCTGAATTAGTGACAAATTATACTTAGGCCCTCTAGAGGGCCTTAAGGCATCATGCAATTTTCCCACATACAATACATTTTTTGATTGATTGATTCTACTGTAATTCCATAATGCTGCTCTAATTGAAGTCAAAGTCAATGTGGTTGGCTGCAGCCTTATATTCAAAGCCTGAGGGCCTAGCCAATGAGATTTGAGCCCAGCTAGAGTAGTGTCTACCAAAACACTACTACTGATTTTGTTTTCTCTTGGATATTAAACCTTCTTTTTCAACATAAACTGAAGTTCAACAGGAAGGTCATTACAATGAAGACAAAAAAGATTAAATCAATGAAAACAAAATTCCAAGTTATAATAGATAAAAAATATATCCAGATTTGTATCCATCCATAGGCCCTCTCTGAGGGCATAGTGGGCCCTGACGGTTCCCCAGTGCTAACATAACCCTCACCCTTGCACACTGAGTGTATGTTAATGATTGAAATATACCCAGTGAAAAGGCAGACTCATACTGGAGAGTACACCTTCATCCCAACAATTACACGTTCAGAGGTATTGCAAATGCTCTGCTTGTTATCAGTTTGCTTGCACAAAACAAAATTCAAAACTGTTTATTTAATTGTCAGGTTACTCACCCATTCTGAAATGTTAATGGCTGTACTATTATGTGAGTGCAAATTGACCCACCAACCTGCCTCCACCTGTTTCCTTTTGTGGGGGTAGGGGCATAACCATGCTGCACACCTTGGTCATTGCCTGTGGGGATTGCTATTAATAATATTACGAGTGTTGTTGTTGTTGGTAGTGTCTAATGTGTGATCATGTGACGGCAGTGAGTTACACCAGAGGAGCAGAACCTAATGCCAAGACAATGTATGTACACTGAATGCATGCTTCTCCAACAGATGGTTTCACCAAAACATGGAGTTTTTTGTCTGAAATCTATTATTGGGGCTTCACCAACAAGGGGTCACAGTGTTCTCACTCATTGCTCACCCTATTTATCACTATATTTTTTGCCTTGTAGGTCATTATTCAAAATGAAAATATTTGCACATTTATTTGCAATAATTATGATTTTGCTAACATTTAATTTCAGATAATTACTCAGTCAATTACATTTTGACACCAGCTTTTAAGTACCACATTGTAAACAAAAGTTCTATAGGACCAATGTCCATTGTTATTGCAGCAACATGTGTGATAGACAATATGCATAACAAAATCTATTCCAAATAGGCAAATGTATTACCTTAACTGATAATTGATGATTGTTTATAAGAAATAATTCTTATAAACAGTTAATGAGTGCTGAACAAAAATGTGAAATTCAAAGACCCGATAGGAGATAATATTTGCATTTAAAAACATACTGGGTTTAGTGTCTGGTTTACTGGGGAGGAGCATGAGAGACAGCACGCCAGTTATACCAGCACACGCCTTGTGAAAAGGAAGGGCACATTTTTGCTAAAATTAAATGTTTTGCTTTTGTAATCTCAAAATGAGCTTCAGCACCACACCTGCCCCTGTCATTGCATCTGACAGGGAGGAGGAGAGCAGGAGACAGCCCAGCAGTCACACAGGTGTCTTTAAGTTTTACATTTATGGTACATTTCGGCAAACCCAGCCCAACTCAACAATAATAACAAAGACCGAGCACGGTTTAAGCCAGTTAAGTTCTCACGGTTTTCTGGCTGAAATCGACACGTCTGCAACGTACAAAACACACTTGAATGTACTTAGCAGTGACAGACACATGCATGCATGCACTTCTGTGGCCGGTTACGTCTGCATGCAACACAGACGGTTTGCCTCAAACATGTTCACCCACCTGCAGCAGTTACATGCTGACTAGCCCCTTGTGTCTGTGCATTCGTTGTGCGCAGATGAATTTATCATCTATCCCCACCATAACCTGGTACCAGTGGGGCCGGCGTGGTGTATGCAGTCGTGTCCAGTGTGTTGGAGCATAAAGAGAATGTACTGAAGTGACTATGAGAGGCAACCCTGCAAATGTCATCACCAAAGTATAAGACTGGTAGGATAGCCCTTTTTACAATGTTAAGATCTGTGTCATATGTGAAGGAGTCTTTCATTTTAGACCGGTGATATGGGTCTAAAACAAAAGTGTGCAGTCTAACCTAATACCAAGTTACACTAAATCAGATCTCGCCAATGTGAGAGTTGATGAATAGATTCTGATTGAAGACCGTGCCAGAATTGAGGGACAGTTGGATATAAAACTATTTTTTTGTTGAACGTGATTAAATCTTTGTTGAAGTGTTGTGAGCACATGGTGTCAACGAGGCGTCAGATTTATGTGAAGTAGTGTTGTTATAACGCCACACTACATAAGCATAACATGCTAAATCCCTCACTGAATAAAATAGCTCACCCCAGTAAAACACCAGGAATTCTGTAAACTGGGATGAACAAGTGAACGTGATAACCAAGTGACATTGAATCTTCAATCAACCGAGAAAACACCCTTGGCAACCATTGGTGCTGTCCTCGGGGGTAACAGGAACATTGACTGATTGTGTTTATTGACCCTGGGCGTCTGGGGTGCAATGTGGCTGTGGCATTCAAGCATACAGCTTACTGTAAATATGTTTATATAATGTAAAGTTGAATAGACTGGCTAATGCCAGACATGTAGCAAACATAGACGGGGGTGAGTTAACACGGCACAAGGAATGTGCAGTGCTCACTCTCACCAGCTGTAGCTGGATTGCTGAAGGCATTGATAAGAAGTATATAAGGAGATCAAGTCTTATTTGTGACTGAAATTAAATGAAGGTTTTATTCCCTGTAACAGTAAATGCCAAATACTGAGGGGAGGTGGAAAATCATTTTCAAATGAAAAAGACACAGTGCCAAACATTTCCTAAGCTTCCCTGGCATCTCTCTGAGGCTCTAGCCACCGCCCGTCCACAGGTGTCTGGCAACTTCTTATGAGTTGCTTGATGGGGAGGACCGCACAAACAGACACATTACGCGTCAATGTCCCTTGACATTACAAAGCAAAGCCAATAACTGCCGTTAAACCTTTTGCAGTCGTTTAAATGTTGGCATGTATTTCAAGTAACTAGGTCTTTATTTCAAGGTGCTATCTTAAGCCAGTCCCGCGGGAGCCCTAGATGTGGAAGTGCAGGAAGTTCACACTTCAGTAACCGATTTGCTGGCCTTCACGTCTGGAGGGACAGATGATGCAGACATCTAGCGATAGCACACTAGATCTGACAATCCCGCTAAGCCCCCCTCGCTCTTTCCCAACTCGGCAGTACAGTGAGAGGAAAGTACTACTTTTAAGTGTGATTAGCATAACATGGACAACCTCAACGCTTCCCGCATCTTAATGAGAGATCTTCAGCCTTACATGGGTCTTAATCTCTGTGTGTGTTTTTCTAAGCAAGCTTGGCGAGTCGAATTAAAGAGGCTTGGATATTGGGATTGGAACAGACTAACCATAAAACCCCATCTCTGCCCTAAAAAGAAGCAATAATGCTATGTTGAATAGGCTGACAAACATAGCTTACACTGAGCTAGACAGACAATAATCTGCCATGAAATTCATGGACAGTTCTCTTGAGGGGATAGGAGCATAGAAAGAGCAAAATAAAAGTGTTCCTCTGTGCCCCCTCTCTTCTCCATTTTCCCTCTCTTCCCTCTCTCTCCATCTTGAAATAAACACTAATCTGTGACCGTCTCAATTTTATTATCATGCTATGGCGGCCTGGCAGCAGTGTGTTAGCTCTCCGAGTCAGAGCTTAGCGTATTCCTATGAGGATTTTTCTATTTATTGATGTTATCGCTAACAAACCGCTGCAGAGCCTTGCCCCCATAACCATGTTTATAAATGAACAATAATTTCACTGGCGTCCACTCTGCATGACAGAGAACTTATTCTTTCTCTTGGATGTAGTGAAGTTTGTCATGTGGCTAATGCAAAACAACATGTGCAGACAGTAAAATAAGGTGAATGTAGTGTGGTGAGCAGGACTTTTTGAGCTGCTTCATTATGTTTTCATTGGTTTGACCGAGATCAAATGATGAAGAGCAAAATTGATGAAAGACTCACTTGTCTCTCTTTGAAGATACCTTCACTAAAGCTGTTTCTACAATTTCACTGTAAAGTTATTTTCTCTACCTCTCCCTGTGGATAAGAAATGTCTCTTGCCTTAATTTCATTACTTAGAAATGTAGAAGCGGACTGAATTCTTTCTTATCTATTTACAAGGCATTGTTCAATCATAATCACAGCTCTGATGACTAAGACTAACTGTTTAATTCTGTTTCACCCCAATGATTAACAATTTTTCCCATCGAAGTCTATCATGCATTAATAAGGATGATGATGACTATTTCTCGAAAATACACCTGCTGACCTGAGACACTGCATATTTTTCCCTAGAATATTTATTTACCCTCTGTACACATAAATGCTGGGGTGTCTATTCCTGACCATGTTGACAATCTACACTGATAGAGGGCTAACCAAGCAATTGCCTGTAAGCTGAATGAATTCAACTCCTTGATCTCTGGATTCTTCTTATTTCCCAAAATCCCACCCACACATGCGCAGACTTTAGCACACACACACATACAAGTATACATGCGCACGTACACAATAAACAAACCTTGCTCTATACAAAGTTAATTGAATGGAGCATTACTGCAGGCAGTTGGGTTTTGAGAGGATATGTCTTTGAGAGAGGACAAAACCTCTTTCATTGGGTTTGCTAAGGAACAGACTGTATGGGGAGTCGTTGTTTGGCCAACTCAAGGAGAACTGGACTTGAATCAGTGTCTAATAAAAGAAGCTCAAATTCTAGCTTTGAAGTTGCAAAGCCATTGGTGGATTGTGTAAACACTTCAAAGCATAAGAGGGACTTAAATAGCATTATTCTGCTTTTATTTCAAAGCCATTCTGTCAAACTCACAAGTACAACGAGTTCAGTGATTAAACAGGCTTCGACAAACAGTGCAGTCTGTGTGGGTGTGTAAGTATGTATGGATGTGTACAGGTTTTACTATACTTGTGGGGGCCGCAAATCCCTGCAAGCATTGTCAAACAAAACAGAAGGACAGTGACATTGTTAACATTCTTTTATTGATATTAAAGTTAGGTTCAGGGTGGATGTCAACACAGAATTGCAGGAATTCTGTACGTATGTGACTATTTTGGAAAATACAGTATGCCTATTGCTATTGGTCTCTAATGACTGACAATTCTGATCAGTGTCAACATAGTATGTGTTGTTTACCTACCACCAGAAACCAGCCACTAGGGGCTATTTTTAAGAGTTAAACAGAGTGGCTGTTTGCTAGGGCATTGAGGTCAGGGATGGTGGGCAGGTGGTTCTACGACTGACTTTCAGTCTGGTTGCGAGTTTGATTCCAGTGAGATGCAAGCAATTTTTTTACTGACGGGTTTGTGTTTTTTAGTGGCCTTTCCCCTGAACATGCCTAACCTTAACCCTAACGTAACATTAACTTATTTCCTAACCCCAATGCAAGTACTGACATGCTAAACCTTAACCCTAAATTGTTAAATGTAAATGTTATTTGTTTTTAAGGCCCAAACTAATAGCAAAATGTTAAGGAGCAACGTAATACAGAGTCATTAAGGCACAACAGCACTGGGGATATGTTGATATCTACGTAATTCAACCAGTTGTTATCATACTGAACTTTACAAAACAGTCCCATATTAGCCCAATTCCTCAGAGGTACAGTAAGTAAATGTGTTTTTAGCCCTAGTCTTAACGTCACATTACAGTAAAGCTTACTGTAGTGATTAAGAAATATTGTTTCTTAATTTTTCTATTACAATAATATTTATGGTCTCTATAAGAATAGTCAAATGTTAATGTGTGTTTAATATGCGCACATGAATGTGTGCACATGTGAGAGTGTGGTTATGTTGATCTGAAATATGTGTACAAAGTATGATGTTGATGTAAGCCATAAATAAAGCATGACTCCATCTGCACCTCAGTTGTGCCAGTGCAGTTTGTAGAATACGTCTACTACAGAACTTCATCGACTGAGAGCTAATCAATAATGCAGGATCAAATAAGACTTGGCCAACGGGCCACAGGAGCTTACATAACCCTATGAATTACACTGTTTGTGTGTGTGTTTGTGTGTATGTGCTTACATGTGTCTGGATTTATATGCATGCAAATGTGTTCATGTGCTTGTGCACACCTGTGTGTGCATGGTGACGTGCACATGCCTCTGTGCATGTGTTTGCATTGGTAGGTCCTGGGCACCAGCATGACACACTATGCCTGAGGAGAATGTCAGGTGACTCTTAGCCTAATCAATAGCTGCTTACAAAAACAGGGAAGAGAAGACCAGGTCTGACACCTGAGACAGGATTGCTAGTTTCTGCTCTGCTCTCTGTTTATCAGGCCAACAGTTCATTGATTTATGCTGTGTACTAAATGGAGTGCTTCAACTGAACAGAAGGGCTGAAAGTCACTTCAACAGGGTTTTTCCTGGTGTGAGGTAGTTCCTGCATGGCCAATAGTTCGTTAAAGGTTAAGGAAGTAGCTAGAACCAGGCTGTTTTCACATACAATCTACATTTTTCATATTGAGTTCACATGTTAACAGGTTTCTAACTTGACGAGGATAACAACCACATTTTAAAACGTCAAGTAGCTCTTCAACTATTTCAGTTGGAGACATCAGATCTAAAGTTTTATCAAAAAAGTTGGGACAACGCATAAATTGCAAAAAAATAAAATAATGTAATGAGGTTCAATCATTTTCCCTATATTCAATAGACAATAGTACACTGAGAAAATGTAAGGGTTTTTGGAAAAATGCACACCCATTTTGAATTTGATGCCAGCAACACATGTCAAAATAGTTGGGACAGGCATGTTAACCACGGTGTCGCATCAGCTCTTCTATTAACAATACTCTGTTAGCATTTGGAAACTAAGGAGACCAGTTGCTGTAGTTTTGCAACTGGAATGTTTCTATTGTTGCTTGGTATAGGATTGCAGCTGCTTAACATATCGGGGTATCATTTCAGGGGTATCCTTTGTTTCCTGAGCCCATGCAGTGATTTCCATTACAGAATCATGTCTGTTTCTAATGCAGTGCCGTCTGAGGGCCCGAAGATCACAGCCATCCAATATTGGTTTGCCCTTTTCCTGTGCATACAAAGATTACTCTAGATTCACAGAATCTTTTAATGATTTTGTGTACCGTAGATAATGAGATCGACAAACTCTTTGCAATTTTAGATTGTTATATGTTATTTTTGAATTGTGTCACTTTTTGCCCACACACCCTTTCAGAGTAGTGAACCTCCTCACTTCTGACAGACCCATTCTCTCTGGAATGATCTTATAATAGCGATCATGTTACTGACCTGTTGCCAATTGACCAAATTAGTTTTCTGATATTCTACCAGGTTTCGTGTTTAAGATTGGACAATGTTTCTAGTCTTTTAGTGCCTCTATCCCAGCTTTTTTGATGCATCATATGTCAGGGGTGCGGATGGGGATCCAAACGCGGACGGGGAACGGAAGGGAGAAGGGTAGATGGAGAGAACGGGGACGGGAGGTAAGGCGTCTGACGACACGGCGGCGTAGGGACAGACGAGCGATAGGCAGAGTAGTCAGGGACAGGCAGGGAGTCGGTACACGGGCTGGCGGCAGAAGTACAATGGAGAAACTAGCGGAGTGGTCGGAGACAGGCGAAAGGTCAAGATACCGGCGGGCTACTAAGGTACAGATACGGAACTGGCAGAATAGTCGAGAACCGGCAAAGGGTCGGAGCACGGAAAGGCAGGTCGAAGAACTATAGTACGCGAGATATGGCATGTAAACATAAACCATTGATCTGGCAGGGGTGAGATGGCAGGGAGCTGTATTTGACTGTGTGGTGATTAGGTGACTGGGGACAGGTGTGTGAGTAGGTGATTAGTGACAGGTGTGTTAGGTGCGCACTGAGGTTTTGGAGCGCGGGCTCCCTCTGCTGCGCACTGGCGGAGGCGGGGACGTGACATCATATTCAAAGTGAGAGGTGAGAGTTTCAACATGTTGTCTTGCAACAATTTTTTATTGAATATAGGGTTTAAATGTTTTGCACATCATTGTATTCTGTTTTACTTAACATTTTAAAAAGAGTCCGTACCTTTTTGGAAACTGGGTTGTATAATATTACTGTGTATATCCTCACATTCAAATAAAATGACTGACTAAAAGGAACTCTTCAACAGTCCAGACCAACTCACCTTTTATAATAACATACACACTTTCTGATACTAAAATGTACCGCTTTAAAATGCGGTACAACTTTTGATGACCAAATGTTATGACATTTGGTCATTTTAAATGTTATGACCTGGATCTATAAACATGCATACATTAGAAGAAATGAACCCACTAACCACAGATAAAACATCCAGTGAGCCACAGCTGTCTTCTTCCAGTTGCATTGTTCTTCTACCACATAATGCTGTCTAGAACAACAGGAAATGTAGCCGCATTGTTGGTTTTGCCAACACTAATCCGATAATATTTACAGTATGTCTATGTTTTTGTGAGTCAACAAAATTGTTTCAATATTTTAAACTATTCTACATAAGCCGAATTGAGGTTTCATCACACAGGGTCAGGTGTAATGGCTGAATCCATGACTGAGTAGGGATTCAGGCCAATGGAACAAGGTGAGCCGTAATGAAGAATGATCCTTGACCTCAGATCCTCTGTTGATTTTGATGTCTACTTCTCCTTTGATACAAAAACATTACCATAGGGAGGAGGATCATTTGCCCAAAGAGGCAGGATGCGTGCATTGGGAGAACACAGGAGTTTCAATAAAAAGAACAATGATATAACAAAACAGATATTAAATCACAAAGACAGATCACCATTACAAATCGACAAAACCGAAACAAAGGCCGACAAGACACACTATGCAAGGGGGAACTTAAATAGGGACAGTGATCTGGGACACAGGTGATGGTGATAATCCCAGACACGTGACTGCGGTTCAGATGAGGCATTGGATCTCACATGCACGACAAGCCTGCAGTGCCTGAATGTGACAAAAAGTGTAAAGAAGCACAAGAAAGTGAAACATTTAATAATTAAAATAAATAAATTATGGAACTGATTTATTAATCTTTTGAAACAATGTAAAATATTCACCACATAAAAAAGAAACGGAAATGGACACCAATGTTTAAAATCATAAAATTGTTTGTGTGTTTCATTTCTGCATTTTTTGTTTTTTGCATTCATGTTTTCATTATTTGGTAGCAGTGGTAAACATTTTGCTCATCCTTTTGTTGCTTAAACTGTGCAGGCTTGTTCAAACATAGCCTACTGTACCAGACACATTTCAGGGAACATTTGTCATACTTGGTCATTTATATGTCCAGGTTATTCTATCCCATCAATCTTTCAATCTCTATACTATGACCATTACTATTTCCTACTGCAGTCACTACCTGTAATAAAACTTATTTTAAAACGGTTAATAACTTAAAATTTGCTAGTAATATAAGTCTCCTATTTGAAGACTTAGTTGACATTTCTGTTGTATTTGCTAGGCATTCTACTGTTGGAGCAGGTAACAAAAGCATTATACTTGCTAAAACATCTGAGGTGGACAGAGGAATAGGGAAAGGGAAAGTGCTGAGAAAGAATGCATGAAAAATTGACTCCTATAGCTAATGCAGTTGTAAGCCTTCACTGGCCTTTTGTTGGTGCATGTCCAATTTTCCATCTCAAGGCAACACGCTAAATGATTTACTGTTTGTTTTACAACATTACACCCACTGTGCTTTGCCGTTTATTTGCTGAATGGGTAAAAGCACACCAAGGCCACAGTGATGGGGATGGCACTTTCTTTAAAACCTCACAACCAATTATAAGTTATTTAATGACCTTGCAGTAGCCAAATTGCTGTAATGATCACATGGCTTGTGATAAAAATTTACACTGCATAAAACGGCCTGTGACAATTCATAGTCTCAATCATGACAATACGAAGTCTCAGTCATGCCAATACGAAGTCTCGGACATGACAATACGAAGTCTCAGTCATGACAAATAGCAGAATGCCAGTACTAACAACTGATGTTCTTGGGAATGCTGTACAACCATCATAAGGAGATTTTAGCTGTATCTGTCCAGTGAGATAAATCATTTACATATGGAGATAATTGAATATGACAGCAACTCTGCATCGAAGTGGACAGACTTCCAAAATATCACTAAAATCTACAAGAGAAATGATATATGAGGTAAATTCCAACCCAAATATAACATTTGGAGATTTGGAGGTTTCCTTTGCTGCACCTCAGGTTACTATGCATGCTTCAACAAGAAATTATTTAGCTGGAATTCACCTATACTCTTGAACAGTTTAACAAACAATAGTATATAGTTTAATAAACATATAATGTTTTTTTGGTGCCTATGTAAATAAAATCTGCGGTTTCCAGCTTTAATAGTCATTTACCACATTATCAATTTGATCATATTTCAATGGACAAAAAATAAACCAGGACATTTCTAAGTGACTCCAAACTTTTGATCAGTTGTGCATTTTCCAAACGATTGCGTTTGCTTAAAAATATGCACTGTTTATTACCCCCCCAAAGACACACACACACACACACACACGCACACACACGCACACACACACACACACACACACACACACACACACACACACACACTCACAAACGCACAACGCACTTTCCATCAGAGCTGAATCTACTTTAATAGAAGAAACTTTTTTAATTTGCCTTTCTCCCTCTTTTGTGTATAAATAAGGTGCAGATGTAATTTCCTCTCTGGATCCATACAGGACACAGGAGGGCTTTAATCCGAGCCAAGGTGACTGTGCTTCTGGCTTCTGTGATTCTGGGGCCAGCTCAAACAAAGTCCAGTGATTTAAAGCTTTTCAAGTACTCTGGTAAGCAGTGCCAACCAACACTGGGGCAAATACGAGCCAGTGCCTGTTTTTAGAGCCAGGCCCACTTCTTAGCCCACTACTGTGAGCTTGTCATCATAAATCCGCACACAGATCTTCTCTAAAAAAATAATTATTTTATTTTGGCCATAAGAGAATTGACGAATTGCTTCTGTACTTGTCTTTGTTGTACTGATGCTGCACTGCAGAGGCACAGACATGCCTTTCACAAACACACGCTCACTTTTACCCAGCACACCCATTAGTATGTCACAAGGGAAAGGGTTGGTTGGGGAGTGAGGAAGTGGACATTTTATTTGGACCAGCGTTCTCCCCCAATCGTCATTTCAGGCTAATGGTACATAGAGGGAGGGGATCATTAGGCTGCGTTCTGGACTATAGCAACACATATTACAGTGCTAGAGCATTGCTCTCCCCCGACGGGCATAGAACACTCTATCACTGCTTACCACAGACCTTCCCCCAGAAGGTCAGTCTTCTCTAATGACTCGTGACTTGAGTCGTAAGGAGAGTAGGGGGAAAACAAGATGGAGAAAATAGCCTCTAGAGAGAGGGGTGGAGAGACGGAAGTTATAAAAGGAGAGGAAAAGAGGGAAAAAAGTAAAGAGGGTGAAGGAGAGGGATGATGAAGATGAAATGTAGACTGTAACCTCTAAAGAGAGACGAAAACAAAAGGAAATAAGGAATGAAGAAAGTGAGGAAAAGAGATGGAAATGTGAATTTAAAAAAATGGAGCAAGATGAGAGAGAGGGAGGAATGCAAGCAGGTGAAGGTAAACAGATGTGGGGGGTTTGTTATGGGTGATGGAGAGTTTTGAGAAAGAAGGCTTCAGATTTAGAGATTGAGAAGATAATACACTAAAGGGCCTCAGATCAATAGAAGCATTGACACACTAGCCCTCAAAGGTCAGTTGGTTATTGTAAAGATCCAGAGTTAATCTCAGATTTTCTCCCTCTGGTCTGCAATTAACTCTGTGTAACAGTAATATAATATCTTTTTCACCAATGACAACTAATATTTGACAAACGTTGTACTTTTATTGGCTGTTTATATTAAAATTCTGTATAGTGTTAGAAAGTTACAAGTGAAGGTTTAATCTCATCATCAGTCTTCATAGACCTGACAGGAGTGTGACGGGAGTGAGAGCAGAAAAACAAAGACTTTCTCTGTGTACTTTCTCAAGAACAGAGGGTCAATTTAAGAACTTGGGTCAATGATGCAAATGGTCTAAAAATGGGAATAAGTCACATTTGAAAAAACTGTCTGCTGGCCCCAAATGGCTCATTCGTTTGTTTCCACTTATTGAAAGCAATGTATAATTTACTGCAAATAGAGCTTACCTCCAACAGCACGATTCTTATTATTTAATATTTAGTCTAAACTGTTGTAAAGCAGAAAGGTATCAGGCCTATTTATATATCCTATGTATCTTGCAATTTTGTTCTCACTCTCAATACTTTGCAAAAAACTTTTGCAATAATAACTCCATTAGGCACATACTTAATGCATTTGATGGTTGATCAAGAATTCGGAGTGGGGAAAAAAACACTTAATGCCTTTTTATGCATTTAACACTGTGTGGTGCTTGCTCTCTAGCATCTAAATGTTTCTCTTGCATTATGTTAGTTGTCTAACTACTGGTAGGCTACGGAGAATAGGCCATCTGGCATGATGCCATGCTAATCCGTCACTCACTACCCAGCACACTTGTGCATTGCCAGACTTTACCCGCATGTGACAATTAAAAAAACAAATAGATTTTAAATAATTTTTAAATTGTTGTTTTAGCCCGTTGGCTGATGTATCATTGGCATTGTGTTCTGGCAGCATGCTGGGTGGCAGAATTCTTTTTCTTCTGGTTTGCATAGAAAAAAGTATATAGGCATAAGGGCTGGACTTCCTATACGGTACTGTGCAAAAGACTTATGCACCTGAAAGTCAAATAAAATGCACTAAGGCCATTTATTTATTTTTATTATGTATTTATTTATTTTTACAAATAAACACAAACCCCAAGGACGTGTCAGATTAAAGCTAGCTAATGTAAAGATATATTCCCAGTCATTAATGCTATTAAGTGCTACTTTAGCTCCATTACCAAAGTAACCTTTGCCCTTGAAGAGGACATGTGTCTCACTTGAACAATAAACCCAATTACTTATCTGTAATACATGTATGATGAAACATGAAGCAGTTTACTTGGACTTATTAGGTCAAATCATTTGTGTTGATAAAGAAATCTACATTGTTGGTAGACTTTTTTTATTTTCATAGTTCATGTGCAATTTATTTGGCTTGTGGGCCAAAAGATTTGTTTTAGGGCACACAAACAAAACAAAGGGTAAGAGGACAGGTACAGAATAGAGGTGGGCCATCATAGTCATTAAATCATGGCTTCACACAAGAACTATTACGTTACTTTTAGACGGGATTCGCTTCTGTTTTTCTTAAGAGACATGAGACTCTGAGTTTCGGAACAATGCGATTTTGCTATTGGCTGATTGCCTCGGTGCCCTTGACATATTAGGGACCCTAAAATCACAGCATTCTGAGAGTAATGTAACCGTTTGAAATGCTATCAGTGATACCATGCTACAACTCCCTCCTTTCCCCCAGCAGCACAGCAGCAGAGCCCAAATGAGTCATCCAAGTCATGGCACCAATGTAACAGGTTCACTCTGACCGCTCCAAGCGGGGCTTGAACCAGCGATCCTCTGAACACAATGACAAGCACCCACAAAGTGCGTCGTTGCTCTTGCCCCGCAAAATCTACAGCCCTTGAAATAACTACATCATGTTCTCAGGGTGGGTATTCAAAGGAAACGCAATCAGCATTGTTTGACTAGCTATTTCGCACCCAGTACATTTTCAGTCATTGTCTGTAGATTATGGTATTGTCCCATTGCCTAAAACTAGTGTTATAAACTCTACCTGTAGTTGTTCTAGCCATAGGTCAGGGACACTACCATTCATTTATGTGCTGTACTTCGTTTTTTGTACTTTAGCATTTTGTTTTATTTGTTTTTGTATCCTACAACTTAATCCCGCAAGACTGAAGAAATGTTTTGTACACCAAAATAGACACATTACGTAATTAACTCATCCTCTTATGTCTAGCAAACCATATTCACAAATCCCACTAATTGGCAAAAGGAATGCTAACACATTCATTATAATATCAGCACCGAACAAGGATGAACAGGTTCACATACACATCAATAATGAGGGATTATACAGCGTGTGTGACAGGTGGGAAGATGATAGCTGAGGTGTTATGTAAAATCACTTACAAGCCACGTCTTTAACTTATACAAAGGCACAGTTCATAACACATGATTTGAGTGGTTCATGCACACACTACAGTGGCTCATGTATCCGGGCTTGAGTTATTCAAACAATGTTTCAACGCATACACACTACAGACATGCATGCTGTGCTTGTGTGAACGGGTGTGAAAGAACAAGAATACTGTATTTCCATGGGATTTGCATTGTATTTGCTTAATATACTGTTTATATGCTGTTCAATTGCAAGATACAGTTCCTCAAGTCTTATACGGATTGCTCCAGATAAATAAGATTTGAACTTTTGTTGACGCTATAGGAAATAACAAACTGAAGCTGAAGCCTGGAAGTGGTACAACTGGCAATGTGTGTGGGAAAGGAGCTCACGAGTCAGAAAAGGAGTCATAAGGAGGGTCGCTCCAAGCCTTGTTGCCCTCATCTTGGCACAGTCTTAAAGGCACAGCAGCCAAAGAGGGAAGGGACCCAAGGGGAAAGGGTGTAGTGGCTACCAAATATACAACCACCTGACCCTGTTCCTCCCAAACCTCCACCTGGTCACAGCAGATGGATTTCAGTTCCTGGTTTCTACCTCAAAACGATGTACAGTAGGTGAGAAGCGAGTGGTTGTCCCTCTGTTTTTTGCAGCAGTTATTTGAATAGGGTTTAGCTTGTGATAGGCAGGGTAGGCGTGTAGGGAAGACCAGGGCCCTTATTATCATTTATTTATTTTGACAGTTAGCATTCCCGGCGGTTCTCCTAACCTGAAATGGTAAACCTCTCTTTTTTGTGTGTTCCCCTTGCTGGTGTCTATTTCTTGGTGTTCTACGGAAATAAAAAAACGCCATGAGACACGTATTTTAAAATCTTTGTTTAACTGCTAACTTTGTGGTCAGTTAGTGCTGTCCATACTACATGATTTCCTGACCCAGTGTGTTTACGCGCAGGCGTTCCTCTCCACTAACAAGCCATTGGAGTGACGTAACAACCAAACTGAAAGAAAATAAAACTACTGTACCTTTAGAGCAAGAGCAACGATAACTAGCCTGCTGGGAATTATGATTCACATGACTTGTTAGGAAATAGACTGATCTAACACTCCCATCATGACAGGATTACAACAATCTTCAGTTTCTGCATATCACCTAAATGCAAGCTCAAAAGTTCTTAGCAGTCAAGTTGCTTCAACAATCCTCTTCCAGCCCAGTCTAACCACAAAAGCCCAGGTCGAATCACTCTTGCGCTCCTTTGTGTTCTGAGACCGGTGCCAAGGACACTGTGCGTCATTCAAGGTTGCATGGATTTAAATATTTGTTAAATAGCTTGAGAAAAAAAATAGCTTCTTTTAGCCACTTAAGAGGACAACTTCTATAAAAAATAAAAGTGTACATAGTTGCTAGTCTTTGCTTTTTAATGCATGGCTGCTATCAGTGGCTTTTTGTTGTTTTTTCCTTTCTGTGAAAACCTGTCAGGAAAATAACTGTGTGCTTTTTCCAATAATCCTTGCTAATATTCGCGCATACATTTTGGGGTGTGGATAACCTCAGTTTCCGGAGGGACGGAATGTGGGGGAAAATGTAAGGGAGCATGCTCATATGCACCCAACTACCTAAACGTGGGATCAACGGGCGGGCCAAGTCGAGCCAAATCCAGAGGTTTAAATCTTAACAATTGATCTCTGCAACACTTTAAACCCCTCATTCTTGTGGTGCGTAGACGTCTGCGTTGTCCCTGCCAACATTTCCCTGCACACTCCTAAGGTGGAGCCTCTATTCTGTGGAATATACTGTGCAAACCGACCAAAATGTGGACCACCTTCTGGCGTGACTCAGCCTCTACCACCCAGTCATCTACGCAAACCATCATTCGGAGTCCCCACCATCGTATGGGAGCAAGAGCTTCCTCAATCACCTTGAGAAATGACATGGAGAAAGGGACAGCTTGAAGAGAAGGACAAGGAATTCCTAGGTCACCGTCTTACAAACAGAAACTATAAGAGTCCTTCAGATTGCTGTTGGGGCTGGCACACATTGAGCATTTGGATATTGTAAATCAGGAAAAGACAATTGCAATTCTTCTGCAAGATCAAAATTGGTTGCAGGGTTTCCTATCTCTTAGAGCCCCGGATATATCAGCTGTATCCGCCATCGAAAGCCTTTTACCCAGGAACAATTTGCCAGCTTAAAGAGAAGGAAGGCAACCCCCCCCCCCGAGGACCTGTGCAGCCATGCACGAAACAAATGATGCTACCAACCCCAAAAATGGGATTCATACCAAACTGGATTTTGCAGCCCAGCCTCAATGTACTACAGGTCAATGAGGGAATCACGTACACTGCCACTGGTCATCATTAGCAGCCAGGCCTGTGGAACGGGTTTTTAGGGCTTATCAGCTGACCGGGAGTGGTCTGCAAGAGGAAATCTTTCAAATTATTTAGCATTGTGGGCTCCTTTAACTTCAATTCAGGCAAGCTCCAAGAAGCGCCCTTGGCACGGTACACTACCCACAGCTGCTCAGACAAAACGTGATTGTGTCTGGAAGGGAGGGATGGACTTGCCCAGTGTTACACGTCACAAAAGCCAAAGGCTTCAACTAGATTATAAACATAATGCAATTTTTAAATGTTAGGTTAAATATGTTGTTTAAAATAAAGCAAGTTATTGAAGACAATCCTTAGAGAAAATTAAGATGAAGTGAAAAAGTAGAGTAGTATGTAAGAATACATAAGTGAAAGGCTATGCTCTAGAAGCTTGTATTACAAGTAAGTAAACATCACATGGAGAAAAACAACCACAATTATATAATTGGCTGAAAATGGAGAGAGGCTGATCGCTAGAGAGGGACGGGATAGGGCAGGGCTGCTCAATTCTGTTCCTGGAGTGCCACCATCCTGTAGATTTTTTCTCCAACCCTACTTTTGCACACCTGATTCCAATAATGAGCTGGATGAAAAGCTAGGTCTGGCGAGTCACAACTGGGGTTGGAGAGAACCTACCGGATGGTAAGTCTCCAGAACCTGTATTGAGCAGACCTGGGTTAGGGACTTAAACATAATGGAAGTCTGAGACAGAGCCAAGTAGGTGGAGGATAGACAAATGCTCACCTGGGCATAGATGTGGAGGGGATGGTTTTAGGCCCAGACTGGCACAGTTGGGGAGGGCATAGGGAGGGGTGAGACCTGGCATAGGTGTCTGTTCATTTAAGCAGTTCAAGAAAGATCGATCTCTTAGCAGGTTGAGAGGCATATTCTCTCTGCAGCAGTGTCACCATATAAGCCTGCACAGCATACCTGACAGAATTTTAACCACCCACAATTTGGAAAGGTTTCCTGGTAAAAGGCTATAATTAATCTCATGTACAACCTTGGCTGTTGCATTGTACACTGCCTTATATTTAAAAGAAGTAACTATTCTGACAATTTTTTCATATGACCAAATGTTTTATTAAGTCCAGTCTATAAATATTGCTAGTGACACACATTTTGTTGTTTTAGCATTGTACTCCAACATATTGGATATGCAATTACAGTACAATGGCTAACAGGCTTGAAGTGCAGACGTCATCTTAAATATGAAGGTATTTACATGAACAAAATGTGCGCTACAGTGGGGCAAAAAAGTATTTAGTCTGCCACCATTTGTGCAAGTTCTCCCACTTAAAAACCTGAGAGAGGCCTGTAATTTTCATCATAGGTACACTTTAACTATGAGAGACAAAATGAGAAAAGAAAATCCAGAGAATCACATTGTAGGATATTGTATTTTTGTATGAATTTATTGGTAAATTCCTCTGTAAAATAAGTATTTGGTCACCTATGAACAAGCAAGATTTCTGGCTCTCACAGACCTGTAACTTCTTGTTTAAGAGGCTCCTGTGTCCTCCACTCGTTACCTGTATTAATGGCACCTGTTTGAACTTGTTATCAGTATAAAAGACAGCTTTCCACAACCTCAAACAGTCACACTCCAAACTCCACTATGGCCAATACGAAAGAGCTGTCAAAGGACACCAGAAACAAAATTGTAGACCTGCACCCGGCTGGGAAGACTGAATATGCAATAGGTAAGCAGCTTGGTGTGAAGAAATCAACTGTGGGAGCAATTATGAGAAAATTGAAGACATAAAAGACCACTGATAATCTCCCTCGATCCGGGGCTCCACGCAAGATCTCATCCCGTGGGGTCAAAATGATCAGAAGAACGGTGAGCAAAAATCGCAGAACCACACGGGGGGACCTATTGAATGACCTGCAGAGAGCTGGGACCAAAGTAACAAAGGCTACCATCAGTAACACACTACACCGCCAGGGACTCAAATCCTGCAGTGCCAGACGTGTCCCCCTGCTTAAGCCAGTACATGTCCAGGCCCATCTGAGGTTTGCTTGACAGCATTTGGATGATCCAGAAGAAGATTGGGAGAATGTCATATGGTCAGATGAAACCAAAATATAACTTTTTGGTAAAAACTCAACTCGTCGTGTTTGAAGGAGAAAGAATGCTGAGTTGCATCCAAAGAACACCATACCTACTGTGAAGCATGGGGGTGGAAACATCATGCTTTGGGGCTGTTTTTCTGCAAAGGGACCAGGACGACTGATCCGTGTAAAGGAAAGAATGAATGGGGCCATGTATCGTGAGATTTTGAGTGAAAACCTCCTTCCATCAGCAAGGGCATTGAAGATGAAACGT